>LGRX02015665.1:0-17275 GCA_001247695.2 Cymbomonas tetramitiformis | reverse complement strand
TTTTTGGTCACTTTGGGAACACGTCTCAAAATACTTAGAGAAAAGCAAGGTTCGTTCCTTAATAAAACCTACAAGGAAATATCGATAAATCTAGTCTTCACCCGCAAATAAAAGAATGAATCGAGTAATAAATAGGGACGAGGATTATCAATGTTCCAGAGGCTACCTACCCGCCCCATACAATTGCATAGCCCTTTGGCAGAAGCACATCGTGGTGCGCGGGGAAGACGAGAACCCTACCAAGGATCCCCACTATGGACTCACTATGGCTGCAGTCTGGAGGTTGCGCAGCATCGAGACACCCTGCATTATGAAGGCAGAAGGGGCGGTGGATATGAACCCAAGCCACATCAGTTCAGGGTGGGAGACTTCGTGTACGTCAGGCAGAAGCCTCGCAGTGGTATGGAAGCGGCCACCAAGTCTGCTATCCTCAAGTTGGTTGTCACAAACCACGGCTTATCGTGTACCTCAGCCGGGTTGTGACACTTGCTGTAGCAGTCTCTGTGACGAACGTATGACACGCGCAGTACGATACGCGCGAGGAGTTATGACAGTGACGAGATACGGAAATACGGATGGGTGTTACACTTGTTTGGAGATAGCGAGAATATGTAGGGCGGCGTAGCAGGGTGAGCCAGACGCTCATTTTTGTTTTGCCTTCGTAACAGTGATTCCGAAAATAGCCAGGACTCGCTTAAGACCGCGAAAACAGCAGTGTTATGAGATAATTTGTAAGATACAGTATTCTTCTGCTTGTAAAGATATACATTTGTGGACTTGTCCTTGTGCGACTGCGTCAGAACTGTAATTAACAGTCTTTTTCAAAACAAAAATGTGCCTTATTACAGACATGTCGTCTGTAATGCTGAGAGTTCAACAGCAGTCCTGAAGAACGAGACCTCTGAATGGTGATGCCAGGGACGGATTTATCCGTACTGGTAAGCCTTGGAAGAGGTTGAGTGAAGCAGGCTGTTGCGACACTCGAAGTTCACCAGTCTTGCAAAGTACAGCGACAGCGATCACAGCGGAACCAGTTGCTAATTTTGCAAACATGATTGCAGCGTTGAGAATTGTGTACTGGGCTATTTCGGGAAGTGACATCCTGCTGGAGCAAAGCACCAGACGGTAAAGCCAGGGACGGATTCATCCGTACTGGTACGCCTGAAGGCGTGGAGCGAAACAGGACTGTCAGTGGACACCATCACGACAGCATTCTTTGTAGTCACTTGACTCATGCTGGCGTTCTGCTGACTTACTGCGTGGACCAGAGACACTGAGGGCAGAGGCAACCTTGCTGGACATCTGGGAGAGCCAATATAAGACTGGGTCACAGATGGAACCTTGCTCACCAGTCGTGGACGAGATTATCCTGGCAGTGATTGCTACTTAGAGCAAAGCACTGAAAGGTGAGGCCAGGGACGGATTCATCCGTACTGGTAAGCTGGGAAGTGTGGAGTGAAAAGAGCCTTCACACCAGTATCTCTTCTCCACCGGGAAGGTAGCAACGGAATCCAAGACTGACCGTCAGGAGCAGCAAAGGGCAGAGAGGCGTGCCCAGAGAGCGATACGAGTGAGCCAGCACTTTACAGAGCTGGAAGGAGAGGAAGGGGCTGCCGGTGGCCAGCCTGAGGCCCAAGTACTAGTACAGCCTGAGGCACAAGCACCAGCACAACTGCAAGCCCAGGCCCAGGAGCCGATAGTAATCTTTGAGGAAGACATGGAGTACACTGACTCCGCTCGCGTCAACCTTGGTACGCTGCCCAACTACACGGGCACCAAGGAAGAAGATCGGCCCAAGTTCCTGAGGGAGTTCGCCGACATGTGCGAGAATTTCGTACGGCAGCACAACGCCAACGTCAGGAGGAGGCTCAGGTCCGGGGCTGGCACTCTCACCGAAGCACAGATGAAGACCCTGAGAGAGACTCCCCCTGACTTTGAATATCTGTGGGACATCGTCCCTGCGTGTCTGGCTGGAGAGAACTCACAAGCTCTCAGCTGGTGGCGCGAGAACTATGAAAGAGGGGGGGGTAGTGGCCTCCAACATGGACCGAGTCCTAAAGGACACTAGCGAGCATGGCCCACTTGAGGGTACCATTCCGTGCGCTAGGCCCCCTTTCAATGAGATGAACACTGGCACCACGTGGGTGATAGCGAGGCCGGTGACGAACCAAGACACCCAAGGGGAGGTTTCCGACGAATATCTGACTGATGGAACCTCCCTGAAAGGCTTGACGGGACGTGATGGCACCCGTGATACCCAGTACTTCTACGCGCTCAGGGGCTTCATCGCTGCCCTTGACAAGAAGTTCATGATGAAAGGGACTCAAGAGAAAGTGGATCTGTTGACACAGAAGCCACAGGAGGTGGGGCAGGATGGGCTGACCTACATGAAGATGTGCCAACGCAGGGAAATGCAGCTCAACACTGGGAAGGTGTTGAGCGATGAAGAGCTGCGTACCTTCATCGAGGACTGCGTGGACAACCTGCGCATCAAGGTCTTCCAGACGCGGGTGAAGGAGCAACTGAGGGCACAGTTCCCGCCACCCAATCGGGTGACCTGGAAGGACCTGGAGGCCATCGTCGAGGTTCAAGACAAGCTCAAGGGCGATGCAGAGTCTTGGATCCTCACCTTCCTCCAGGAGATCACCAGACGATGTGGCTGCCAGTACTCCACCTGGGAGGCGCGACAGCATGGCCTTGACCTCAAGGCCATAAAGAACTCGATCAAGAAGATTGAGTCCTCTGAGGTGGTGCAGTCAGGCGAACCGGAGAACAGCAAGAAGGTAGATACACCACCTTCTAAGAAGATGAAGAAGGAGGTGAATGTGGCCGAAAGAGCTAAGAAGGCCTCCTACAACAAGACGCCACCGCCAGCAGAGGGCGTGCGTACGAACGACAAGCCCAAGTGCTTGCGCTGCTTTGGAGGGGGCTGGCATGAGTCCGATCCCGAGCAGTGCAGGAGTGGTTATAAACACGTCAAGATGCCTGCTGGATTCCACGAGAGCAGGCTTGGTTCCAGCAAGTGGTGGGACGCGGAGAACGCCGCCCTGCGCATGTACAATCTGAAGAACCGCTTCAAGAACTCTGACTGGGGCATCCTGGTGACGGACTGGCAGCAGCTGTCCAACGACGAGAAAGACAAGTACAGAGCCAAACAGTCACCGGAGGACAAGCAGAAGAGCGCCACTGGCAATCCCGAGGCGTTGAAGGCAGAATACCAGGGCATGGTGGCTGCTAGGAAGACTGCCAGTCGTGCGGGCAGTGTGAAGTCGCAGGTGCTGTCCGAGGATGAGGGCTCCGACGAGGAACCAGTCGCAGCGCACGTCGCGGAGAGGGAGACTCACACCGTCGATGCACGCGCGCACCACCATGGCAGCGCAGGGGTAGGAGTGTCGTCTGGCCCTCCAACCGAGCTACTCTCAGCTATGGCCGAGGAGATGGGCGAAGAGGAGCTCTCGAGCGCCCTCAACACCTTGGGTCTGGGGGCACTCCCCGAGACGCTGTGCAAGAATGCGGAGTCTGAACTCACGGCGGCTCCAGCAGTAGCCCTGGGAAGTACCCAGCGCATGAGGGGCTTCCCAGTGAAGACACCCGAGGAGTACGAGGCAGACGCACAGGTGCCCATGGCGCCTGCGGCGGACGAGATGCAGAGGAAGGTGCAGCTCATGGCCTCCGTGATCAAGAGTCTGGGAGCAACTTTCCGTAAGCTAGCTGCTGGACTCGTAGCAGAAGGTCGCATAACAGCTCCAAGGGGTGTGGAGACCTTGGTGGAACTGGCTGAGAACAACCAGCTCCCCGTGCCGACAGCCTCAGCAGCAGACTGCCAGGACATCAGCGATGAGGATGACGACTGCCCGGGCATGGAGTCGGGCGACGACAGTGACGATGATGACGATTGCCCGGGCATGGAGTCGGGCGACGACAGTGACGAAGAAGAGGTTCCTCTGGACGAGATGCCGGAGGACATGGTGGAGCAGCCCAGGAAGGGGAGGACGACGGTGCATGTAACCGCTGCAGCGGCCACCGTCCAGGAGAGCTACGGGGTGAGAGACTTCAGCGAGAGGGGCGAGCTGCACGCAGGGACCATGGAGGCCAAGGCGTACGAGCTATTGAAGAAGAAGATGCTCAGTGGTCTTACAGAGGAACAGCTCACTGCCATGGCACAGGTCCAGCCTGTATGCAAGCTCCTGAACGAGTCTTTGGCACAAGGGATGGCACTGATGGCCTCTGGAGGCTTGCTTATGTTGTACAAAGCGCTTCTCCTGGACACGGGAGCCAACTGCAACATTATCCCAATCAGGACAGCCAACAGGTTGGGCTTGACCATCTTTGACGCAGAGACAGGGGCCAGGGTGGCTAGATGTGATGGCAGCCCTGCGGAATTCACGAAGTACTGCTACGTGGACGTGGTTCTCGCCGCGGGCACGCCGTACATGACTCTGCATCGGCTCCACGCCTTCGTCACCTACACCAACGACACGACGTGGGACTTCTTGGTGGGCACTGGACCCCTGAAGAACGCCCTCAAGTTGACCATCGACCTCTACAGAGGCATCGCCACTTCTGAGGCCGCGGTGTCACTGGGCATGAAGGAGAAGGTCACGCTGCCGTTGATCGAGTTGACGCCGCCCGTCGATGCAAGGAGCAAGCGGAACGAAGACCCGAGAGTGTGCCTGGCGACCGAGATCTTCGACGTCGATGCCACGGCAGCGCGCACTCTTGCCCCCGCTTTTGAGGATTGCGCGCTACCACCACGTGAAGCGGTGTCCCTGGACACAAAGGGAGAGGACCGTCTGGCCCTCGCAGGGGAGAGGTGTGCGCCTGCACCTTGTGCATTCTCGCGAAACCACCCCGAGCTAATGGACAGCCTGGCGTCATGGCTAGAGGAGATGAGGCTGAGAAGGTTCAACTCGGAGGAGAGGGAGAGGCTCGAGGCGCGCTGCCAGTCTATGGTGGAGGCGGGCTTCCTGAGACCCAGCTCAATGATGCAAGGCGAGCTCACTGGGCGAGTCAGCTCACACACCGAGAACTCAACGTACGAACCTCCGGCGCCTGGCACGTCCTTAACAGACCAGATGTTGGGCATGCTGCAAGCATCATCACGCAGCCAGCGGGAAGCCAATGTGGCGACCAGAGGTGAGTGGTCCAGTGCTGAAGAGCCAGATGCAAGGGGGTCCCTCACGCCAGCCAGCCTGGCCACGACTCAGTCAGACCCTCGCTATCCAGACCTCACGCTGGAGCAGGAGGCCGCGAGCGAAGCTGACTTCAAGCTGGCCAGCGTACAGCCATGGGTGGGCATGGCAGTGAACCCGTGGGACCACCAAGACAAGGAGAGCAGCTGGTCTCAGCAGCGTTTGTACATCGACCGCACGGGCTATGCTCGTCTGTGCACACTCTGGACTCTGCGAAGAGGGCGATGGAGGTGGTGTGGACGCAGGATTTGTGCGGGTCAAGTTCTCGCGTTGTGGAGAATACAAGACCATCCTGGAGACGGAGCTACTGTGGCCCGACTTTACGTTGGTGGACCAGAAGGTTGACAAGGAGACGAAGATACCCTCAGAGACCTGGACCACAAGGGCGAGCGGCAGGAAGGACAACGACCAGGTCCCACTCCCTGACTGTGGTGCCCATCGGGAGGCTGGAAGGCACACGATGGCGAGTGTTCAGGAGATCCTCAACACCCATCAGACGTACCCAGGGGTCGTGGCGGGCAAGCTCATGTGGGACAAGGTGGCGCGCCAGTTCTGCGTACTCAGCGAGCACACTCGCGCCCAATGGGATCTCATGGAGCGCATGGTACGTCACACCATGGAAGGCGCCACCAGCATGACCCCCATGGGTAAGATGACTGGCGAGTTCCAGCTGCCTTTTTACTATGAGAAGGACCAGCGCTGGCAGTACCAGCATCTAAAGTACGTACAGCGAGTGGACATCGCTGACCTTCGAGCTCGTCTGAAGGTGAGGTACGACATGGAGGTGGCTGGTGTGGAGGGCGAGAATGTGAAGGTGGTCCCGCAGCTCACGCTGTCAGACGCAGCGGACAAGATGGGGAAGTTCTACCCGGTGACAGATGGGGAAGGAGGCAGTGGCGAGGTGTTCAGCACGAACGCCGCCGCCGTGGAGTACCTACACCTGGGGGACAACGCGAGAGTGATGCTCGGTGCATGCAAGACAGAGGAGCAAGCACATGACGCGCTGGACACTTATGGGGCCAGAAGGAACCCTCCAGTGCGCACGTCCAAGACTCTCAGGACGTCGAGGACAGTCAGGGGGGATGAGGCAGGGCCATCTGGCTCCGCACCGCCACCATCCTCAGCCACGCTTCGTTTACGGCATCAAACCTGGCCCAACGGCGTCTTCGACCCTGCCATGTTAGAGTACCACGCTGCAGTGTTCCAGGGCACCTACGAGCCAGAGTCGCCCACTCGCAGCGAGAACACAGCTGGGGAAGCCAACTGGCTGGATCTGGGAGGGATCTCAGAGTTCATGGCGCTGCATGGACAGACGGTCTTCCTCATCCAGTACCGTTGTTTCATGGGCGAGATCGAGTTCCAACTTGGGAAGCCCTTCGCGCAGCGAGGAAAGGGGGTGCACACGCAGCGACTCAGCAGCCAGACCCTGCACCAGTACTCCTCCTCCGCAGGAGTGGGACAAAGGGGAGAGTTTCTGCCTCTGGGTGGGCAGTCGAAAGGCTGCACGGGAGGACTCCTCGGCACCTTACAGAAACATATGGAGCATCTGGTTGATCGTACTCAGCTCTTGGAGATCGCCAGAGGCCATTTGAGCGATGGCCCGCGGCAGGGCACCCTACGGGTTTTCAAGACCCGTGCCAACGCCCGGTCCAAGGCCGTATATTACCTCTTCGAGGACAATCGCTACTACCGTGAGCGGGGACCCAGCAACATGGCGTTCACCTTGGAGTACCTCTCCTCAGGAACGCGCAAGTTCGACTGCTGCAGCTGGGAGACCTGGAACAAGGTGGCAGTGATGCACCGAGAACCATTGTCTGCGTTCACATCCTCGGTGGGCCCGGCGTTGCTAGCTGAGGCACGTCGGGCAGAGGTGCAGGTGCGTCTTCGAAACGACTTCATGAGATGCCTGGACCCAATTGAGGGAGAGGATGCAGGAAGTGAGGAGGGAGATGGCAGCATCTCAGGATACTCTTCCGACCTCGCGGCTGTTGAGGGTGTGAGCACTCACACGGGTCGCACCAGAACACCATCGCCGCAGACAGAGGATGAAGACAGCGTGGAGGTCATCAGTGAAAGACTTGTTGGACTGTCTGCCAGTTTGGCACAAGGGCAGGCCGAGGTCGCAGCAAACCACCTCACCATGGCGGCTCTCTCGGAATCGATACGGGCACGTCAGGATATCATCAGAGAATATGAAGAACGACCTCGTGCCGCCCGCGCAACTGCGAGGATGAGCACGCTTGGGCCAGACTGCCCGGGGCTTGATGGTCGTGATGGCGCGCGAGCCACGCCCACGCCGGCACCCTACTCTGGCCGAGTTCTCGGCGGGATATCGACCATGGGCTTGGAGTGCAACATGGCACAGAGACCTGAGCACCAGTCAATCAACGACATTCTGAGATCCCCGGCACATTCCGTCTGCACGCAGCAGACTGAAGCCGTGCCTCCAGCTGCACAAGAGCAGGACTCCGTTTCGTACGTGCCATCAACCCCGAGCTCTACAGCACCCAGCAGCCCGGAGCGTTCCAGTGGCTTCGTTGCGCATGTCGACACTCGACCTTCAGGCCATCCTGCAGCGCGCCCACAGAGTCCAACTGAGAGTACCGTACAGCAGCGTTCGCCACGAGCTGGTCAGCGCAGGAGGAGATCTCCGAGCCCCAGGGAAGGCGCTCATCGTCAGGACGCGGCTCGCGGTCGACATGCCGGCATTGGCGCGTCGCGTGCTCCCCAGAGACGCCAAAGTTATGATGAAATCTGGGAGGAGAGGAGAAGGGAGAGCGCACTGGGGCCTTTTCAAGGGGGCACCGGGCCGGCTGCAGCCCGGCGCGCCCGTCACTGAGAAGCAGCCCCGGCGAAAAGCCGGGCACGCAGCCCGCCAATGATAGGCGGGCGAAGCGCACTCAGGTGTGCTTCCTGCTCGTGGGGGTGTTCGTGCGCTTGCATTGGCCGCAGCTGCCTCATTTTGCAGTAATGGCAGTATGGATGGCTATGGAGGTATTCAGATTTCTTGGTGAGGTCGTCGCCTGCTGGGCATTCCACGCTGAAGTGCCCCGCAGAGCCATGGCACGCGCATTGTGGGCCATGCGCGCAACACCACTCGAGCCATGGGCACATCAACAGGCGCCTCTGCGAGTGCTGTTGGAGCTGGCCAGGCACCTACTGCTGTTGACCAAGGGTGCTCTTGAGGTAGCTGGGCTCCACCACGCCCGGCGTGGGCTGTGGTACGTGCCATTGCTACGGTTCTGTCTCGCCATGCTCGCCATGCACTTCACGCACATGGTCGGCACTCTGGGGTGCGTCTTGACAGTTGGCGCCCACATTGTCCACCATGGGTTGCCATGCTCCGGCTTGATTCACAATGGTGGCACGTTCGCCGCGCTGGAGACTCAGGTAGGTCGCGCGCTGGCGGTCGCCCAGCGGGTCTTGGCCGCAGGGCCGGCTACGCTGGCCGCTGTTCCTCGGCGCATGCAGAGGCCGCGCTTTGCCGCCCGACTGCAGCGCCTGCAGTTCACAGCCGCTTGCTACCAAGTGGCGCACTGTGTCTATGTGATATCGGTCTTGGCGCTGGTGGTCTACGTGTCTGCGGGAGGAGGCCTGGGCCGTATGCAAGGGGGGTGGAGGATGTTGACTTGCATACTGACCCTTCACCCTCCAGTTAAACCAGTGGGTACCAGCAGAATTTTGAAACTTTTGCTGCTGCTAGCGGTGGCTGCTTGGGTGGCCGCTGTGGCCCCTGGGGAGTTTCAGGGCGTGCTGACGATGGGATCGTGCTCGGGCTCGCCGACCAGATCTGCCAGGACCGCCTGGGAAGACCAGAGGTCTTCGCGCCAATGGGACACCGGATGGGAGGCTATGGTGGCAGAGCAGGACGAGGTGCTTCCGCACACGGTGCTGGACACGTTACAGCCAGGGGGCACGACCAGGGTCACCAAGGACGAGGCCGCGTGGCTGGACACCGAGCTCAATGCCACCTTTGGAGGACATCCCGAGTTCACCGAGGAGAATTGGGAAGAGATGCGCAACGTGGTAAGGAGGTGCAGCTACTGCTTCGCCAACAAGCCGCAGGACATCAAAGGCTACCATGGGGGCGCGGCACATGCGACCTTCGCCATCCCTTTCAAGGACGAGACTAAGGTAGCTTACCAACGACCGAGGAAATACAGCCCGGGAGAGCAGGAGATCATCGACCTGCACTGCAAGGAACTGCTGGAATATGGCTTCATCGAGCCGGCTTCGCAGCACTGCAGACACGCCAGCAACGTGGTGGTCGCGGGGAAGAAGGATCACGACACTGGACAGTGGACCTCGACGAGATTCTGCGTCGACCTCCGGAATACGAACCGGTTGTCGCTGAAGGATAACACGTTACCACATCGTCCAGAAGAGCTCTACCAGCGCGTGGCCAAGGCCAAGTTCAAGACTACCCTGGACGCGACCAAGGCGTTCCACCAGATTCCCATGACCACTGAGGAGGACAGGGACAAGACAGCGTTCTGGTGGGGCAACCAGCTTTATCGCTACACATCCATGCCGTTTGGAGCAGCTGGAGCAACCGCAGCCTTCATCAGGATCATGGACTACGAGCTACGCCACCTGCAACACTGCACGGTGGCGTACGTCGATGACGTGTGCATATACTCAGACACCGCTGAGCAGCACATCAAGGATGTGGAAGCCGTGCTTCGCACTTTGGGGGATGCAGGGATACGTCTGCATTCGGGCAAGTCGACCTTCGGGTCAGCCACGGTGGACTTCTTGGGCTACCGCATCGGCTATAACACCATTGGCGCGCAGGACATCAAGTGCAAGGCCATCCAAGAGCTGCCCAAGCCCGAGGATAAAACTGGAGTACGCTCCATCCTTGGACTCATGAACTATTACAAAGGTCTGGTGGGGGAACCCATGGGACCCAACTACTCAGAGATGGCACGACCATTGAACGACTTGCTCAGAAAGGAAGTGTTGGATGTCAAGGAAGCTTGGGGGAAGGATCAGGACCAGGCATTGCAAGCATTGAAGGACGCCCTATGTTCGGGGAGATGTTTGAAGCCCATTGATTACAGCAAGCCCATCTTCCTCTACACAGACTGGAGCAACCATGGCATTGGCGCAGTGCTGGGGCAGAAGGACGAGAATGGCGTAGAGCACATCTGTGTGGTCATCAGCCGCTCTCTGTCGAAGACCGAGAGACAGTACGCAAGCTTCCAGGGTGAGATGCTGGCAGTGGTGTGGGCCATCCGCACATTACGACAGTACCTGCACGGGATCCACTTCACGCTGATCACCGACCATTCGCCGCTCACAACACTCATGGAGAAGGGGGACCTACAAGGTCAGCACCTACGCTGGGCCATCAGCCTCCAGGAGTTTGAGTTCACGGTCCAGTACCGACCAGGTCCGAAGAATGAGAACGCGGATGTGCCATCCAGGTACCCACTGCCCAGCACCGCAGACGAGACTGGTGCCCGTTTGGATCGTGAAGGGGACCGAGCCAGGGAAGCGGGGCGTGCCGAGAGGCCAACGCGCTGCTTCACAGACATCATTTGCTTGGAAGTGACCAGGGAGCCACCACTTGGTCCCGAAGTAAGCCCAGAAGCCCAGGTGGCCAACTACTGCGAGAACATGGTCAGGGAGCAGCTGGGGACCAGCGCAGTCCATCGACTGTTTGATGTGCACTACCAAGAAGAGCTGGAGTGTAACAAGGGGGTCATGTTTGACACTGACCACCCGGAAGTGGCCAGGTGCTCGGGCAGGTTGACTCGAGTCGCCTGGGATGCCCTCAGCCAGGTCCGGCCGATCAGGGGTATGCATTCCGGAGGCTCACCGGCGATATACGGCGACGAGACCATGGAGGGTGGTAAGCTCAAAGTGCCGAAGAAGATCGACACGAGAGTGATTGACAAGAGCTTCTTCCGGGAAGCCAGAGAAGAGGGCGTGGTCTGCTATGAGCCGTGTGGGGGCCTGTGTGCTGGACTAGAGATGCTCTTGCGCTGCGGAGTTAAGGTTAACAAGTACCTCTACCAGGACATCTCGAAGTCCAGCCAGACGGTAGCCAGGGCCAGGTGCATGGCGCTCAGCCGCCGTCATCCTGACTTGTTCCGTGCCGAGGCAGCCCACTTGGAGCAACTGCCCAGCAACATCGAAGACACCAGCCTCATTGACCTTGTACATGCAGGGGCATTGAGTGGAGAACAGTGGGTCATGGTGTGTGGATATCCATGCCAGGACCTGTCACCAGCTGGTAAGCTGGCTGGTCTGGAGGGCAGGCACAGCAGACTGTTCTACCAAGCAGTGCGAGTCCTCTCCACGCTGCAACAGCTGCAGCCTCAGAGACCGCCAGCATATGTGCTAGAAAACGTTTCTCCGCTGTCACACAGGGAGACGACTCGAAGATCAGGAAGGAGGTGTTTCCCACCATCAACAGCGTGGTGGGCCAGCCGGTGTCCTTTGACGCGGCGCGCGCGGGATCATACGCGCATCGTCTACGAGCATATTGGAGCAATCTGTTCCAAAATCAGCAGTTCAATCTGGTGATGGAGCGGGTGGACAGACCACCAGACAGATACGTGCGCGATATTCTGCAGCGAGGCTGGAAGCCGCGCAGGGTCGTCACGGGAGACAGGAAGCCTCACTACACCGCCAACGTTGTAGGGGAGCCTATGAGAGTATTGCCAACCATCTTGGCGACGCAAAACTCTCGTGCTTTTCGCGCGCCTCGCGCAGGCACAGTGGTGAGGAAGGGAGATGATGATGAAGTGGGGGAGACCAGAGAGGTTAACCTGGACGAGAAGGCAGTTGCCATGGGGTACAGCGCAGGTGAGCTGCGCGCGGCACATGGCATGAAAGACGAAGAATTGGCAGGAGTGCTTGGCCTTGCTATGGACCGAAGAGCAATGGAGCTATTGTATGCGATTGCCGAGGTCAGCACGACCAAACTGCCGAAGAGTGAGGAGAGTGAGGAGGAGGAACATGGCACGCTAGTTGCCATCCCTATCGCGAAATCCACCAAGGTGGCTGCCACCTCCGAGGGCACGGCTGAGCCGGTGCGAGCACAACTAGCAGAGTGGATCACCAGTTCCAGCGGCTACACCCAGCAAGTCGCGCGACGCCTCAGCCATCAGGACTGGGAAGAACGACTGCAACGCATGTGCAGCCAAGGACAGAAAGGTACACAGGGGCTAGGCACCGCCGACGCTGTTCCACGCCGCAGACAGTGGAAGATGGCCTCCATGAAGCTCGCGGGCTACGAGGCACGTCACCGGCAGGCCTTTTCAAGACCTGGAGGCAAGCCGGCAGAGACGAGCTCAGCCCCAGAGTGGGCACCAGTGACAAAGGAGAAAGAGATGAGGCTGCCCAAGCTGCCTGACACTACGAGAATGGTTGCCATGCTAGCCAGCGTAACCAACCAGGAGTCATTCCGAGAAAGATACCCCGATATACACGAGGACGAGCTATGCCTCGCGTGGGTCAAGACAGGAGGAAGAGTGGAGGTGCCCAAGGAGGAATATCACAGGGTAAGGAAGAGAGCAGCGCGTCACCGTTGGGACGAGCTCATGGGCGAGTTATACATGGTCACCGTCAGTGGTAAGGAGCTGCTGGTGCCCAAGCCCTGTGACAGGATTCAGTTGGTGCGTGAGTACCATGAGAGGACTGGCCATTGGGGCATCAGGCGGACATTGAACCTGTTGTGGCAACGCCATTACTGGGCAGGCATGAAACAGGATGTGCAAGCAGTGGTCACTCAGTGCCAGACTTGCCAGAGGGTGAAGACGCACTATGCACGGGAGGAGGCGAATCTCACGCCGCTGGAAATCAAGTCCTTCATGTATCGCTGGTCCCTGGATTTAGCGTGGCCTACGAAACGCATCACGAAGGCTGGGAACCAACGCGTCTTGGTCATGATTGAGCACTACACGCGATTCGTCGTGTGTGTTCCAATCCCCGACAAGGAGGCCGCCACCATCGCCAGCGCATTTCGCTATCATGTTCTATCCGTGTTTGGGGCTCCTGCAGAATGTTTGGTGGATGGGGGCACAGAGTTTGAAGGTGAGTTCTCTGCGCTATGCAAGCAGTGTCTCATTGACCGAAGAGTGACTTCACCGAGTTCCCCAGAGAGCAATGGCTTAACTGAACGGGTGGTACGCACCCTCAAGTTTTGCTTCAAGAAGATGGCCCTCGACAAGGGCCTGGACTTCGAGTGGGATGAGATGCTCTGGTCACTCGTACTCAGCTACAACGCAGCTAGGCAGCAGTCCACTGGAGTGGCGCCATTCACCTTGCTGTTCGCTCAGGAAGCCACGGTGCCACCGGATCTTCGTGCTCGACCCGAGTTGGACTTTGGGAAGCAGGAGGAGAAGACACTGGCTGATGATCTGTTACAGCGAGCCGCCATCGTGAAGAGGCTCATGGTACATGCAGGGTGCAACCTGGAGATCGCTCAGCACCGCGACACTTTACGGTACGAGCACAGGAGGAGTGGCAGTTACGAGCCGAAGCCGCACCAGTTCAAGGCAGGCGATTTCGTATATATACGACAACAACCGCGCTCTGGCATGGAGGTAGCCACCAAGCCAGCCATCCTGAAGATAGTCAAGGTGCAAAGAGATGGAGTGGTAGTGTTGGAGGACAGCACGAAGCTGCGGGAGAAGAGCACAGTGCAAAATATTGCACCATGTCACCTACAAGTGAAAGACCAGTACGACTGCAGTGCAGCCATTCCCAGCAAGCATCTCGCGTGTGAGGCGTGCATGCGGACAGATGGGGAGGCAGCCATGTTGCTGTGTGACACCTGTAACCGTGGTTATCACACGTGGTGTCTGAATCCAGCGCTGGATGGAGTACCTGAAGGGGATTGGCATTGTCCCAAGTGCTTAGGTGGGACCGTGGTGGCAGCTGCCGCCGAGGTGAGCGCGTCAATCGTCGACAAGATGGCGGCCATGGAGCTGCAGCTGAGAGAGAAGCTGGGATCAGTAAGACTGTCTAGTAGTAGGGCTAGAGGGTTGTGCTTTGTGTGGACGTTTCGTGCATAAGTTCGCGACAGCTGTCACAAACCACGGCTTATCGTGTACCTCAGCCGGGTTGTGACACTTGCTGTAGCAGTCTCTGTGACGAACGTATGACACGCGCAGTACGATACGCGCGAGGAGTTATGACAGTGACGAGATACGGAAATACGGATGGGTGTTACACTTGTTTGGAGATAGCGAGAATATGTAGGGCGGCGTAGCAGGGTGAGCCAGACGCTCATTTTTGTTTTGCCTTCGTAACAGTGATTCCGAAAATAGCCAGGACTCGCTTAAGACCGCGAAAACAGCAGTGTTATGAGATAATTTGTAAGATACAGTATTCTTCTGCTTGTAAAGATATACATTTGTGGACTTGTCCTTGTGCGACTGCGTCAGAACTGTAATTAACAGTCTTTTTCATGTTGAGAAAAAGAGCTTGCATAAGTTGTGAGAAAAGATAAAGAGATATCAAAATTTTTGAGATTTTGTATAGTTACAGTAGCAAGCTAACTGTGCAGTCATATAAGGAAACATATGCAAAGTCGAGCTAGTGTTGTGGAGGCACTGACAATAAGTAAGACTGTCTAGTAGTAGGGCTAGAGGGTTGTGCTTTGTGTGGACGTTTCGTGCATAAGTTCGCGACATGGTGAAGATACAGCGAGATGGCGTGGTGGTGCTTGAGGACGCCGCCAAACTCAAGGAGAAAAGCACCGTGCAGAGAATTGCGCCATGCCATTTGCAGGTCAAAGGTCAGTATGACTGCAGCGCAGCCGTGCCCAGCAGACATCTTGCATGTGAAGTGTGCAGGAAAGCTGACGAGGAAGCGGAGATATTGTTGTGCGACACGTGCAATAAGGGGTATCATTTATGGTGCCTGACCCCAGCATTGTCAGAGGTGCCAGAGGGCGAGTGGCTATGTCCTAGGTGCTCCGGCACGAGGATGCAAGCTGCTAGCGCTGGGGTGCAGACCCAGGAGACGAAGATCTCTTGCGTTTTGGAGGACAGGCTGGGGATGAAAGAGCAACAGTTGGACGAGAAGTTGTCCTCAGACATGCGTCTGCTGCCAGCAGATGTGGATCCTCGTCGCGTGGTGAAGGGAAGCAATTCCCGGCCATGGCAAGCCATTTCGTCCAGGGAAATAATGTTGAAAGAGAATGATCTGTTCCTCTACATGCCAGATCAGGTGGACTGGGGCATGCAGGACAAGCTCTCTGAGATTGTGAGAATATTTATGCCGGGGCACTGGAATGAAGGGCATCGAACCGTACTGAGCAAGAAGTATCAGAAGCAGAAGGCAAAAGCAAGGCAATTGAGGGATGCACCTCTAGTGCCTGCTTTGGCTGAAGAAGAAATTGAGAAGCGAGGAGAATTGAGACATATGACTAGAGCTCAGGTGCGCGAGGCCAGCGCACTACAATGGGGACTGGAGCTCATCATCACCGTGCCTTCAGAGGTGAGACGCTTGGCGACAGAGGTGGACTGGAAGTCCATTGATGGCGTATGGGACCCATGGGCGGGTACTGGAGTCATCAGTGAGGTGATGGTATCAGAACAGTGGTCGCATTTGAGGTTCATGTTCAATGATTGGAACCCTCAGCTGGGTTGGTCTGAGGCGCGTGATGCACTTCAGCCTGGCAACTATCGTATATGGAAGGAGAAGTATGGTGTCTGTGACGCAGTGATAACGTCTCCTTGGTTTGCTGCGCTGGATATCGCGTTTCCATTGGCAGTTATGGCCAGCCGTGTGGTAACATGTGTACATGTTCCCTCTTATTATTTGACAGACATGACAGAGAGCAGAGCAGCTTACTTCAGGCGACTGAGTCAGGCCGGACGCTTACATGTGATTGGACATCTGGAACATGAACCTATTGGCCGCAGATGTATGTGGGTCTTGGTATTTAAAAATCCTCTGGTGAGAGCCAGAATGTTACAAGGTGGTGAAGACGATGGTATTGGTATGTTCACCTTCAGCTTGGGCAAGTTTATGGCAGATGGTGACACGACTCAGTATGCCAAACAAGCCCATATTTAGGTCTGTGCTACTGCAGGCAGCAGCTACAGATGGGGGATGTGAGAAATTTGGGCTTGTATGCGAGAGCTTTGCATGTGGTTTCAGAATATCAGAATTTCAAAAAATTTGTAGCTCTACGATCACGACTTGCCATGCTGGAATATGCCTTGATTATTACGAACCTATGTCTATGTTGAGAACATGCTATATATATATATGTGTGTGTGTGTGTGTGTATGAGCATTGAGATCGCTCGGGACTATCAGTATTTGTCCCATCATGTGCATGCATTTGCGACAGCTGTAACAAACGCCGGCTTCTCGTGGTACCGAAGCCGGGGTTGTCCAGCTGGTGACACGCGCGACAGACGTGACAGGCGTGACATACCTCGCGCTTGATAACTGCTCGGAGATGACAGATGTGGTGAAGAAGGTTTGGTCATCATTATATGACATTGAGATAAGAAGAATGTTTCTAGAAGAAATGACGTTTAGGATGCTGCCACTGACGTGTCAGCCAGAAGATGGGGAACGGTAACATCATCAAAGCTGGCAGAGAATAGTGACATTCTATTGGTAGATGAAGATTTTAGAGCGGAAGCTTGTTACAGTTTTACAGATGTGACAGTGACTTGAGAATAAGTAGGTTCTGACCGCAGGTCAGGACTAGTGGACTCATTATTGTTTTGCCTTCGCAAGTGCTAGGTGGCTGTTCGCGTGCCGAGTGCTAGATTGCTAAAACAGCTCTGCTCACAGTTTTGTACAATGATTCGTACTTTTGGTGGTTTTATTATCTTTTTGGTGAATATTATATACTGCTGTTTTTATCTTTTTACATGTGAGAAATTTGGGCTTGTATGTGAGAGCTTTGCATGTGGTTTCAGAATATCAGAATTTCAAAAAAATTGTAGCTCTACGATCACTTGTCATGTTGGAATATGCCTTGATTATTACGAACCTATGTGTATGTTGAGAGCATACCAGATATATATATATGTATATATGAGCATTGAGATCGCTCGGGACTATCAGTATTTGTCCCATCATGTGCACGCGTTTGCGACA
>LGRX02015664.1:0-16747 GCA_001247695.2 Cymbomonas tetramitiformis | reverse complement strand
TTTTCAAAAGTAGATTTGGACAACCGAGCCGCCCGTGGCGGGCATTTTGGTGCGTGGGGGTAGGGTGGCGCCAGCAGCGCCTAGATGCAAATTGTCGGGGAAGTGATCTGATACAGGGTCGAAGACAGGTGGAGCTGTGCATCTGAATGTGTGGGGGGCAGCATGGGGAGTTAGGAGCATTTTTGATTGTAAGCATTCAGGTGATCAATAATCATATTTTGATGTCGGGTATCCACAGTGTGTCTTTGATAGGGAGATATAGGCAAATGGCAGCATGTGAGTGAGACTGTGTGGTTATGTGTTTGTCTAAGGTACTACGGTATGGAAGATGCGACATTGCAAACAGAGTTAATGGGATTCGTGAATACAAACATGTTCGGGCATTCAGAGTTCCGACCGCCACAAAAGGAGATCTGTACATCTGCCTTAGCACAACATGACCTTTTAGCGGTGCTAGCCACTGGATCTGGGAAAAGTTTGTGCTACCAGTTGCCTGCGATTTTATCACGAGGGGTGACAATAGTTGTTCAGCCGTTACTAGCCCTGATGGAGGATCAAGTGCGTAGTATAATAGAAAAGGAAGTGCCAACCGTTATGTTCACGGGCGGTTGCTCGAGTAATGAGAAGAGGGCGATTTTACATGCTTTGAAGGAGCAAACGATTAGAATTTTGTATGTCACACCGGAGTCATTGATGACGGACACGGAGCTGCGGGCGGTATTAAGTGCTCTACATGGGTCGGGCCACTTGGCTAGATTTGTTATTGATGAGGCTCATTGTATCAGTCAATGGGGGCATGATTTTCGCCCAGAGTATGGCCGCCTGGGAGAGCTTCGAGATACATATGGAGGTGTTCCCTTCAGTGCGTTCACCGGCACGGCGTCAAAAAAGACGACAAAAGATATCATTAAAACGTTGAGACTAGACCGGGTTGACAAGTTCATGGGCTCTAGTCGGAGAACGAACTTGAATATTTCAATCATTGAAAAGAAAGAAGGGATGGTCATCGTGAACGAGGGCGAGGCAGCGGTATCGGAATCGTGGGCACAAGTTCGTAGTTTCATCATCGAACAAAATGAAAGAGATGGGACGGGAACATCGGGTATAGTGTAATGTAACACAAAGGAGCAATGTGAGAAATTAGCAACTTGGCTCATGACACAACAAATTCTAGCTGGATATTTTCATGGGGATCTGCAAGATTTCGAGCGGTCCGAAGTGTACATGAGGTGGATGCAAGGGGCGACCAAGGTAGTGGTGGCGACAACGGCTTTCGGGATGGGAATTGATAAAGCGGATGTGCGGTGGATTGTGCATCACTCAATGGCGCATTCACTTGATGGGTACGTTCAAGAGATCGGACGAGCGGGTAGAGATGGAAATGACAGCACATGTTTGTTGCTATACTCGGCACAAGATTTTAATAAGCTTGTTGCGTCCCTTACTAACGCACAAACACAAGATGTGGGTCATGAGCGCTTGAAAATCATGAAGGAATATTGTGACGAGAAAAAGATGTGCCGCCACAAGAAGATAGCAATGTATTTTGGAGATGTGAACATCGGAAAGGCGAATTGCAATAGAAAGTGCGACATTTGCAGGGTAAGGGAACATACGACTTCAAAGAAAAGGAGAAAGACAGAGCCGGTAGTACCGACCACGGCGCGTAGCCGAAGTCAGAAGGCTAGAAAAAGTTTGTAACTCGTTGAAGTGAACATTATCAATAGCTATATGATTTTATATATCGACATGTCGGGTGAAATCGATATACGTGTCAACATATTAGCGCAACATCGCGGTTGATTCCGAAAGTGGGAGTGTTTGACTCCACTAGGGACCGGGAGGCGAGATACTTCATATGCCTAGAGATGAAATTTAAGGTAACGACGTGCATACTCGACATGGGGGTGAAAATCTAGTTTGGAATGATGGTTAGATGATCGAAAATAGAGCATTCATTGAAAAGTTATGCACTTTGTAAGATTTACAGTTTTGTTGTCTGCCAGAGTTTACTGTACAAATCCTGTTTCCAGTGTTTGTGAAGAGCCTGATGACTTTTTGACCCTGCTCCAAGCAGAACTTCTGCTTGTCTAACCACATTCTCGGAACTGTGAAGTTTTTGAAGCATTCGGAGAACCTTTTTTTTGGCCTCACGCGAAAAGTACCAGAGCCTCCGGTGTAATACAGAAAAATAAAAAATCCTTAAAAAAGTGAAAAAATCGCGTCCGGAGGCTCGTGGTCTCAGCCAGAGTAGGTTTCAGGTATACGAAAAATAAAAATATTTAATACGCACTGAAGGTGCATATGTGTAGTTGTATTATATTCATAAATAATAGCGGACGGGTCAATATATCATATATAGGTAATGACGTGTCTCAGTGACACGTCATTTTGATTCTAAATCCTGCAATACCCGTTCACGCGAGGCATGACCGCCTGCGCCTGCGCCTCGTCGTCGCGCGTTGCTGCTCCCATAAGAGCAGCGTGTCCACGAAGGACATAAATGGATCCGGTTGCTCGTTGTGGCACTCGTCTTAAAGGCCTTTGTGTCGCTTGAGCCTCGTCAAACCAGGCGGGCTTGTCTGGGTTTACAAGGGCAGCCCCGACCGCGACCGTGCCATCAGCGGTCGTCGTCCTTTCAATTTTTCCTCCAACTAATTTTTACCTACGTTATACGATTTATTTTATTCATTATTAGTTTTATTTTATTATTATTATTAGTATTATTATTATATATATATATATATATATATTTATTTTAATATAAATAAAAATAAATATTTTATTTATATTAATTAAAATATAATGTTCATGCGCGCCGAAAGGCGCGTGGCGCGCGAATTGTGACACGCGACCGATTTAAATGCTTCCAGTCCACGCGTCACTTTGAACTTTACGTGCTCATGCAGCGCCGGACAAAATCAAATATTTAATATAATCATTCGAGCCAACGCCCGCGCCACCGGGGCGCCACGGGGCGATGACATGGCATGCGATGGCATATGGCATGGCATGCAAATTGAATGGATTTTTTTAATCATTAATCATACAATTAATCATACTATCACTCGATGGATCCGATTGATAAAGTATGGAGCACAGAACAAGCTGCCGTTTTACTTTCCATCTCCATCTCAATATTATTAGAATTTCTCATCTACTGGCAGATCTGATCTCATCTTTAAAAATCATGGAGGAATCTTGAATATCAGAATAATATCCAGCGTCCAGGTGTACTGAAACTGTGTCACTACAGTGCTACTTAGTGTCACTTTTATAGCTGAACATTGGAATGATCGAAATGACGAGAGCTCATCGAGAACTTTCGATTTGTGACTATACTGTCACAGTGTCACGAGTAGGTTCTGCAGCTGTAGCTATAGCTATAGCTGCAGCTGTTTTTGTATAATTATAGAGATGCGACTGCAGCTGCAGCTGTCTCAGGTTCTTACACGTGACATGACATGACATGACATGACACTCCAGGTCATCAATGCGACTCTCTTTATACTGAATGGATGATGCACGATCACGATCGTGATCGCAAAACCCGAACAGCAACATTTGAACAATGAACATGATACGTCGAACCCCACGGGTCATCACGCGGTCAACGAACTAATCTAATGTGCTCAACACTGCACTGCTCCAGACATCAAAAATCGTTAGTGACTGACCACCTGACTAGTAGTCATTACGTAATATCTCTAATCCCATCCGATGTGGATTGGAGAAGATCTGCACATGACTGAGTGTCAGAGCTGAGAGCCTGATTTTTATTTCTAGATTTGCTGACATGACATGACATCTTACCCAGGAAGAGGCAGGAAGAATCTTGCGAAGAATGCACCTCTAAAAAGAAAAAGAAAAAGAGTTGAGAGCCTGAGACCCCCGCCCCCCTCGTGTTTTATACATACAGTACTGTACTGGAATACTGCAGCCAGCAGCGGTTGCTGTGGGCGTGGGAGGATGATGGTGGTTTGGTGGATTTTAGATTGCGTGCTCCATTTGGGCCGTCGATCGAGAATATCTCATATCGACAAAAGTAACAGGAATTCCTATCGATCGTTTTTGTGTGGTGTGGGATGCCAATTGTCGTGGAGCCAACTGCTGAAGGATCGTAGCGCCATGTCATCATATCTGCACGAACCCGATATCGTCAGCTAGATGCGACGAATAAAGGACCGAAACCATCTGGCATGGTGCCAAAGTGAGATTTATCCAGCACAATTGTTCAAACCTTGAGTGTTCTTCCAAACCACGAAACAAAACAATCCCGTAGCAACTGAAAAGAAAGATCAAGATGGCCGCCATGACTACCTCCTTTACCACAGTTAAGGCTAACGTGAGTAATCTTCACACTCTATATTGTTCGAGTGTTGTTGTAGTAATAACTTGCTTGCTGTAAGGAGATGGAGGAAGTCGAATACTGTGGCTAGTCCGCGCCCCCTCTGTTGTTGGTTAGCAGTTGTGTCGTTCTGTGCCCTTATATAAAGCGCACGCCTAGTACGGGAAAAAACTGCAAAAAATTTGCCGGAGAACAGAACAGTTACCATCTGGCATACTTTTACCCCCGATCCTAAGCATGCACAGTTAGTATGCTGTAGGCTGAAGGCATCAGGGTTCCAGTGCTTGGAACTGCGCAGATATGGTTGTTCAACTCGATACTCACTATACTTTTTTTTTCAATACGGAGTTGTTCATACGAGTGAATGTGAAACTTGTTCAGGTGGCCGCCTCCCGCCCCACCAACCTTTCTGCCAAGACCGCTGGGTTCCACGGTAAGGCCTTCTCCAAGGCTTCCAATGGCTCCAAGGTCTTCATGAACAGATGGGCGGGTATGGATGAAGATATCTCCGATGATCAGGTAGGCTATTAGTTTAGGTAGCAAGTTCGGTGCAGCGTTTCGTGTCTTCTTTGTTAAGTTTCAAGTTTTTAGATTTCAGTCCAAGACAATACAGGGAGTATCAGACTTTCGAATCAGAACATAAGATGAACCCACGCCATTTTCTTTTTCAGATGGATATCGCTCGTGGCCGCGGAATGGTCGATCCCCTGTTCCAGGGTGGGGCAGGTTTGGGTGGTACCCAGGTGCGTTCATGCTTTCTTTGCTCTTCTTCCTGTGAGAGGTTACACAGCCATACTGTTCGGGTTAAGAAGAACGTTAAGACCACCTCACTTTTTTTGACACACTATCGTCCCTTAACTTATCCTTATCCATTGATTGCTACTTCCTGCGCCTCAAAGGATTGCTTCGTAAACGCGTTGTACGAGAGGTTTTAGCTGAACTTTTTAGTGGCTAGTTAGTTCTGTTGAGACATTCTCAGCCATCCTGACCAGCTGTTGGCGTGTCTTATGAGGCGTGTGTGTAATCACAGAACGCTATCTTGACCTCTCACGACTATGTCAGCGATGGCCAAAAGAGCATCAGCATCGTGCGTCCTGCCTTGTTTACCTTCCATATTGTTTGTGCTGTAGTGAGCGAACCCGTCTACCTTGTGTGACCGCACACATGGTGCTGTCTTCGAGAAAAGCATAAAATAAACATACAGTGGCGATATTCTGTTTGAACGCCGACGACACGGCATCCTTCGTTCAGTTTGGATATTGCTCCCTTTTGTGAAGGACTATCTGTTGTAGAAGAAATACAAATTACTATGTTCTTTGTCTTGGAAATTCCCTCCGCCATCTTTCTGCGGCCACAGCTTCCTTCCCGCGGCTGCTCGATTGTTAAGGAACCGGCCAGTTTTTGTGGTTTATTTCCGTCTCACACATACGGTGACCAGTTTTTGTTTACCTTACTCGCCGTCTCACACAGGACGGTGACTACTACATCTCCCCCGCCTTCATGGACAAGCTTACGGTGCACATCGTCAAGAACTACATCAAGCTCCCTAAGATTAAGGTAACCTGCGCCCCCTTCTTTGCGTACAGTGCGCTCTCGCATACCAAGACCAGTCGCTACCGGTAGACCTGTGTATGTTTATTCTTAGCACAACAAGCAAGCAGTGGTCGGTGCTAACTAAGTTGTGGGGTTGTGTGGATTTGCAGGTGCCCCTTATCCTCGGTATCTGGGGTGGCAAGGGTCAGGGTAAGACCTTCCAGGTCGAGCTCGCTTTCTCGAAGCTGGGCATTAGCCCCATTGTGATGTCTGCTGGTAAGACTTTTCTGCCCTCTCTGCGTGATATCTGTGTGCTTTTGTCCCTCTGCTCACCAACTGCAACTGCAATGTAAAAAGGGTGACTCCCGCATGAAAGTCTCGACGTAAAATCGTTCAGGGGTCTCCTATGAAAAGCCTGTGTGCAACCTGCAGCCACTGTGCTGATGCTGTGTGTGAACTGTGCTGGGCACAGGTGAGCTCGAGTCTGGAAACGCCGGTGAACCCGCTAAGCTCATTCGTCAGCGCTACCGTGAGGCCTCGGACGTTATCAAGAAGGGTAAGATGTCCGCCATGTTCATCAACGACTTGGATGCTGGCGCCGGCCGCATGGGTGGAACCACCCAGTACACTGTGAATAACCAAATGGTGAACGCCACCCTGATGAACATTGCAGACAACCCCACCAACGTGCAGCTTCCTGGGTGAGTTCACGAACCATTCGTGTTGAGGTGTTACTGTTTTCTCTTGAGGATTTCAACTAGCGTCACGTTCAACGCTGACATTTTTCTTGGGTTCAGTATGTACGTCGCAGAGGAGATTGACCGTGTGCCCATCATCTGCACCGGAAACGATTTCTCCACCCTTTACGCCCCTCTGATCCGTGATGGACGTATGGACAAGTTCTACTGGAACCCAACCCGGGCTGACCGTATTGGTGTGTGCCAAGGCATCTTCTCCGACGACGGCATCTCCGGCCAGGACATCGAAGGCATTGTGAGTTCTTCTACCATACTCCACTTCCCCACATGTTCCTGTATTTCATTTTGATTGAGTTTTATCTGAGTGAGCATTTTCAGCTGAAACGTTGGACTGAGGCTATGGTTGGTTGTATGCAGGTTGATGCTTTCCCTGGTCAGTCTATCGATTTCTTCGGTGCCATTCGCGCACGCGTGTATGACGACAAGGTCCGTGACTTCATCGGACAAGTGGGCATGGACTCACTCAGCCGCAGCCTGGTGAACGCCCGTGACGGGCCTGTCACTTTCGAGAGGCCCATGATGAACCTGCCCACCGTCCTCCAGTACGGACAGATGCTCGTGATGGAGCAAGAGAATGTTAACCGCGTGCAGCTGGCAGATGCTTACTTGGATGGCGCTATGTTGGCCGGTGGCTCTGGTTCTTCCCACGTCGAATAAACGCTGCGTTCAAGAAGTGTTCAAGCGCAGTTGCAGCTCAGGGGGAATAGTTAAAAGGTTGCCTTTGAAGGTAGATTGTTCAAAAGGTAGCCTTTGAAGCTTCTTTTCGTGTATAATAACATGATATAAATAACTATATAATTTAATGTCTATGCCTCGTCAAATTCAAACTTCAAATGTTGGCTATTTTACATCTTGTTGAGAGTCAAGAGTCTTGCATTAGCACCTGTGTGGTTATTTCCTGCCACTGAAGAATTCATGTCAAATCCAAGTTTTTGGCATGGGAGTTCACATTGTGGCTTTATTAGAATAAGGCTCATATGTAAAAGTAGTTAATAAAAAGTGAATATTGCAAACTTTTATCTAGTTCTAACAACTTTTTCAAAAAGACTACCATGTCTTTACCGTCCACACTTTGCAATAAGATTTCCCCATCAACCGTCCTAAAGTGAACACAATTAGTAACTCACTTTGCTACCTTAAATATTTTGTTCAGCCTTAAAGTTATCTCGTCTATAAACAATATTCTTTACAACATCTACGAACTGCGGGGAAGCAGACACGGCAACAATAAGACAAGAATGTCAAACATCCAAACACGGAGAAGCGGGCATACGGAAGGTGTTGTGCCAACTAGGCGACACAAAAAAAATTTTACAGACGCGCGCACAAAAGCCAATTTGGCAACACTGAACAGATCTCGAACCAGCAGCGCAGAGATATCCTGGAACCGGGTAACATTCGAGGCCACCGCGACGGTACCCGGTCTTTTTGTTGCATGCATGGTCATTTTTGTCGCTTCCGCAAGAACATGTTTTTGTCGCAGGTAAAAAAAGGGAATCTTCAGCAAAAATCCATGAACTCTGCTTTTTCCCTTAAAGGGGCAAAAAACGATTTCACAAAAAAGGTGGAGGGACGAAACGACATCGTCATCGGAAAACTGTCAAGACTGCCCAACAATTTTCGACATTTTTTTTTAAATCTTCAGCGTTGTCGCACGCCTTTGGAAGATACACCATTCCCCCATCGACTATTTTCCGACCGCCCAATCGAATCGTCAACCGAACGATCGGACCGTCGGATGAGGGGTCCCTCGAAGACAGCATCTTCATGTTGTCGCAGGGATCTTGAATACACCACAATCCTACATCAACCAATTTTCGACCGCCCGATCACATCGTTGACCGAACGATCGGACCATCCGATTTCGCGTGCTAATGGATTCGGTCCGAAAACAAGATCGTTAAGTTGTCGCAGGGATCTAGAAGATGCGACCGCGACCGTCCTACGTCGACCGATTGGACCGTCGACCGATTGATCGGACCGTCGATTCGTCAAGAATTTGAAACTTGTCGCGCGAGTGTCAACAGCGGGAAATACGACTCCGATCGGACCGTTTGACCGAAGAATCAGAGCGTGGATCCGTCAAAGAGGCAAGCGAGACTGTGCACTGTCGCAAGTGTCGCTGTCGCGATAACGTGCGTGGAGGCGCGGCGGGACAGTTGCAGTTGTGTGACCACACCATGACAATCACACTCTAAGCTTTGACGCCTCAATTAGGCCTTGAAGTCGGCCGCCAGCTCATTTTTATTTCAAGCGTACGGAACGACAGTGCCATTTGTTGCTTTGCTCGCGATTTTTCTGTGTAGATGTCTAAGTGAGTGTGCAGGCTTTCCTTTCTTTCCTTTCATATACTCGTACCAACATACTAATTCGACTTCTGTTTTCTCATCCTGTTTTGCAGCATCGTGCTCTGTTTTCGCTTGTCGCATTACTGTGCGTTGCGCTGTTTTCGCTTGTCGCATTAGTCGTACTGTGCGCCTCTTTCTTCTAGCGTCCTTTTTTATGCCAGAATATTCTTGAAAGATTCCTGCTGCAAGCTGCCTGTTCTAACGTTTTTCAGGAAATACGAATATGGCGACCTCTGTTGTGCACTGATTGTTGGGCTGTCGAGATGTTGGGCTGTCGGAACACTGCAGATTTGTTTTGGAGGTTCTCTGCGCTCACTATCGTGACGCGAGTGCTTTTTTCTTTGTTGATATGTCCATAGAAGAATGCTTGGAGACCGTTGGGCATCTTGCCCGTCGGGTTGGGTTCGACTCCCAACATTTCTAGGACTAACTAGTGTGCTGGATTTTGCAGAGTATGTGCATACTTTATGTTGGTTGTTTTTAATTTGTTCAGTTTCTTTAGCGTAGTTGATCTCTATCTTCCTTCCCAATCATCGTCCAATCACTGACGTGTGCGCTTTGTGCGTGCACCGTGCAGGAAAAGCAGTGTATTGGACATATTGGAGTATCGGTTTCCGTAAACTGTCTCCTGTTGATTAGATGTTCACTGATACGTAAATGTAATACTATTTTAAAGCTCTGATGTTTGAATTGTGATAATCGTTGAATGCTTTCCCTACTGTATGCATGTGTTAGTTGTCGTGAATCCGGTCGATTCGTCTTCTTTCATTTCTTTTAAGTTCGACTAGTTTCGTTACGTTGAGTTTCGTGCACGGAGTTTTTGTTCGTTGTATGTCAGACCCCCCCTACTCGGCTGATTGTGGTTTGTATATTTCGTAAAATCTTGGATACTTTTTCATATTAGTGTTTTCTATAAGTTTCTGCGACAAAATGTCCCTCGAGTTTTTTTTGTCGCAGCTGCGACAAAATGCACCCACGAGGCATTTTTTTGTCCTAGTTGCGACAAAACAGTCTGCGACATAAAAACCCCCTCATACGGCAAACGAAAATGACCCGCTACCCACCGCGACAGGGAACAACCATAGAAAACGAGACACTGGTCACATCCGCCTGTAAAATCCACGCACACAGGCTTCGGACCGCCAAAATCCACAGCAAATGGATGGGCGTCCTCCACAGTCTATGTGTTTGAAGAAACGAAAATGTCAGAACGCAAATTATCACATCGATTGTTCGACCGACTGCGATTTTCATTGGTTAACCAATTGATTCTCATCAAAGATCCTATTAATTGTTGTGCTGCTAGCTTCGTAAGACATTTCACCATTCACCATCTAACGATTAGCAGGGATGCCACGCGCGCACGCGTAGGTCGCATACCCGTCCCAAAACCGACAACGGTTACAAACGACTAACGTCCAGGTCGAGGTCTCGCGTCGTACGTCGGTCTCTTTGTCTTGGCGTGTTGGCTACGTGAACGCCGTGACACGATCTCATACTAAACGCCAGGCTTAACGCGAAGGCCGCACCGCGGTCGGTCGCGGTCGCTATCACCACCTTCCGATCGACGCGTCGCGTTGCGTCGTGAGCGATGACATCTGACTGGCGCCATCTTCAGGTTCAACGTTATCGAACACAACATTCGAACAAATGTTGAGAGTAGGCTACATACGGAAGTGACACTGCTACGACCACCCGATCGGGTGGAGTATGTCCCAACTGTCATCATAGGGGCTTTGTGCAACTCAACTCTTCTTACTTTGTTACAGTTCTATTACGTGAATCTTTGTACACCATCGTGAAAGGATTGCCGTGTTTCTTCGCAGCAGCTTAAAACTGTTTACCGAGGATTATTTCACATTTATATAATCATACATTCGTTTCGTTTCATTACGAGGCTGAATATGCGCGTTGTTTATCAAGACAACCCGATTGAAGGGCACGACGTAAACAATATACTGCAAGCTTCGCAGTGTTGCACTCTTAACGTCTTGAGAGCGCTTCGTGATCGCGTGACGTCGCAATCTTGCGGTATGTGATTTTTTGAGACTTGAGCGCATATGCACACCCTTAGGACAAGCGATTGTCACTTCATATCACACACTAAAGGGTTCGGTATCATTTTAGACTCGGAAGGCTCGGTATCGGTTTCAAATATGTAATCCGATTTTGACAAAAACCCAATTTGATGATGGATTTTGAACACACAAGCGATTTAAACAGCGGGCTTTGCATACCGAACCTAATTCGATACCGATAGTCACAGCATTTGACTAATCAGTACGACGATAACCGATCACTATCCCCAAAACAAAATATAAAGAGGTTTCAATATTCCAGGTTCCAAGCAACCTTCAAAGAATGCTTCAGCGAGTGCCGTCCTAGCAGCTTACTGTACGGCTCTCCATGCATTCTACCCGCTTGGCTAAACTTTTGCTTCACTCCTGTGGTGGTGGCAGGAGGTGCCATGGACTGTCTAGCCGTGTGCACAACGTTATAGAAAACGACAGAACCCTCTTCCAATAGCGCAGCAAGTCAAAACGAGGAGCGCACTGGTTTTCCTTAGGAGGAAGCGCTAAGTATTGGGCCAACACATCTCTCTCTGTTGATGCACCGCCACCGGAGCCGTTGCAACAGTCCAACGTTCCATGAATGCACCTACAACGTGTCCCGTTTACTGCTCCAGATTCTTTTGGTACTTTTCAGAAATGATCGCCACCTCTTTCCAATCAGCCTCCCTGGCATGTCGAAGCCAGCCCACCGCTCCGCGAAGCACAATCGAGAGAACTATCATTAACGTTGCTGCGGTTCAATTTTTAATTACGATTACGATTCAATATTTGGCTGAAAAATCTTGGCCCGATTCGATAGACTGTTTTGATACGTCAACCAAATTCAATTCTGGGTTTTGAATTTCCAAATGGATTCGATTGTACGCTTTGAAACCCAATCCAGTTCGATAGAAGGCGCATCCATTCCAATCAATTTCGATAGTGATCGTGATTACTCGATTAATCGCACAGCCGCCCAAACCAAAATCGAGCCTCATTTTAGAGCATGTAGTCGCGTTTTGAGCGAGGGGTTTGCACCTTGACATTTCAATCGTGGCACCACCCCCAGCACTTCGGAAATATGCTGCCCCGGGCGATCTGAGATCGCACCCAAAAATTATGGGAATCCGAAGAAACGAAATGTGGGGTATGAAGGGCCCGCAGGACCATGTGTGTCGCATTGTGGCCCGGAAGGCCCGAAATTATGGGGTTTCAAGGCCCGTAAGAAGTGAACGAGGGGTAGGTCAAGTCGGCGGTGCGCAGTCTGAGATGAAACTCTAGCGCTATTCTGGTTGACAAAATTGCAACATAAATGCGTTCATCTATTCTGAATTAAGCACGGCAAACACGTTGCTAGACCGCGACCTTAGCACTTATCATTTCTCTACGTGCCCAGGTCGAGAACATGCGCCAGCTTGCTGTCAATGGCACTTGCCTTGGATTGCTTCTCTCCCTGCAGGGATCCTCCCAACCTACCACAAATCCCATCACATCTCACAAATAAAATGCAATTGTAATTATAATTATAATTAGAGCAGCGTTCATCAAGCACATGCGCACATTGATCAGTATCATCCATGGCCGCTGAGATTCAACAAAAAGTTATAAGGGGCCAAGGCATGCGAGTGTCGAAATCAGAACCACTGATCCTTTGTGTTGGACAGCTGTACATTGAGGAATGGAGATCTACGGCTCAGTGGGAAAACTATCTCAAACACTTAGATATGATTTGACTGCTCAGGCATATGAGGATTGAGGTGAGTGCACCTTAAGTCTTGAATTGATGGAGCCATGCTCCCATTGCATAACCTCTGAAAGGACCTGAGCCACTCCAAACATTAGCCCGAAGCACGTCATGTGGATAATATAGCGGCCTCGTGCTGCTTCAATAGGGTGATTGCGGCGGCCGCTTACACCCCGCCGGGGGATCCTTACACTGGCATTGTAATTTTGTTAATCTTTTCGGGCTGTAGTAATAGGGATGGCAAAAAACGAGGGTTTGTCATACTTAATTATCGGATTGTGTAGGTTGTTCGTGGCGTATAATCATAATCTTTCCTGGGTTGTCTTGCTTGTGCTCCCTTTACTTCAGTGTTCACAAAATAGACCTCTGGTGATTACCCTCGTGGGCGTTGCTGACCTTCATTCTGATATCTTTATTTTGTGAGGAGAACGCCCATCCTGCTGATAGAACCTAATCATTATATGTTGTCACTTTGCCATTGGCTCAGATGATGATGATGCTGATGATGATGCTAATGCTGATGCTGATGCTGACGCTGATGCTACTGATGGTAAAAAAATCAAGGTCTGGATAACGCTAAGGCCAATTTACACAAAAGTTCCAAAAACTTTTTTATTTGATAAATAGGTCTGACACAAGGTCGCCCAAAGCGATCTGGACATTTTGTGTACTTCAGGGATCAAATTGACCACGTTATGAAATTCATTTCCCGCCCATACTCAAGCGTAAACTTAAAACGTTTATATCTCGCAATCTAGGAGCTCGGAACTTTTGTGTAAATTGGCCTTAGCGTTACCCAGACCTTGTAATGCTGATGATGCTAATGCTAATGCTGATGCTGATGCTGATGCTAATGATGATGCTAATGCTGATGCTAATGATAATGATGATGCTGATGATGACCTGTGCACCTGCTGTTCCCATCCCCCTCCCCTAAGTGCAAAGCCGAGTCCGTGAACGAGGTACCACGTGCACGTGTCTAGGTTGGCTTATGGGCTCGTAGCACTTTAACTATGTCTAGCCTCCCTTGGTCACCGGCTTGTTGAACAAGGAGGGGCAGCGGAGGGGTTTCGGTGATAGTCTGGTCCAATAGTGGGTCTGTGTCCAGGTGCCCCAGGTACGGTACCTCCCCTATGCTCTTTGCCTTTCCATCCCGATTCGAGACCAACCCCAGCCCCTCCTGTCCCTCGCGTAGCCTTCGAGAAGTTCCGCTGCAGTCGCAAGCGATTTCAAGATGCGCCACATTCGCAGCTGCAGCTGCACCGCCTGAGCTGCAGTGCTTTGGACGTTTGTCCTCCCTTCGAGACGCTTGCCAGGAGGCCCATGTGACGCAGGGCGCGCGAGGTGATCCGCGTTGTCATGTGACGCAGGGCGCACGAGGTGATCCGCGTTGTCATGTGACGCAGGGCGCACGAGGTGATCCGCGTTGTCATGTGACGCAGAGCGCACGAGGTGATTCGCGTTGTCATGTGACGGGCGCACGAGGTGATCCGCGTTGTCATGTGGCGCAGGCGCACGAGGTGATCCGCGTTGTCAGGTGGCGCAGGGCGCACGAGGTGATTCACGTTGTCATGTGACGCAGGGCGTACGAGGTGATCCGCGTTGTCATGTGACGCAGGGCGCACGAGGTGATCCGCGTTGTCATGTGACGCAGGGCGCACGAGGTGATTCGCGTTGTCATGCTGTACTGCTGTCAGCACGTCCCCATTTGTTGTTCATATATTCGAATTCCACGCTTTGTTTGTCTGTTATGAGTTACACTGTATACCCTCCCACGCGACTACTTTCGACATTTGAGAGTGCTAGCAATGCACAGGGGTGCACAGGTCTGGCGCTCCAGTGGGGTGATCGGAGCACCCTCCTCCCCCCCACCCCTCATGGCTTGGCGTCCAGCGGGGTGTTCGATACCTCAGTGGCCTGGTGCTCCAGAGGAATATGCTCAAGCGCCAGCTCATCCTTCTCCTCGCCCCCCATCTTGACATCCTGATATGCGCCACTCGCGAAGCATTTGAGATTGCCAGTGCAGCCCATGGCATCAAGCACACATCGAGGCATAACATGAGGCGCAGCTAACGCGTTGCAGCAGAGGGCAACGCGCAGAGGCCTGGGAGGAGCACCTGAAGCACCGACGCCGCCCTCGAGCGCAACGCCACAAGTTCGCTCGTAGCCAAAATGTCCTCGTCTGGATCCTCCTCGACCTTGAGGGTGAATTGAGCCTCCTCCTGGCTCGCAAGCCTCCCTCAGCCCCCTCTACGCTTTTGAATCTCCTTCTGCCCCCCTCGGACCTCCGTGCCGCCACAATACCGCTTCCTCATTGGCTTGGAACCTATCCATCCCTATCTCCCATAAAACCTTCCGCCCCCCTGCTTAACAAACAATGCCACAGCATCCCCTGCTTCATGTTCTCTCCCCTTCGAACACCTCTGAACACCTCTAACATCTTGCATCCTGTATCCCATCTCTTCATCATCCATTCCACCACGAAGGCGGGCCCTCTCGGGGGGCCATCTGGGAAGCAGGCCGCACCCCGATGTGCTGCGCCTTATTGGTCAACTCCACGTCCCTGTAGAGGACAAGCGGCGCTGCACTCAACTCCTTAACAAGCGCACAAAAGTCGTCGAGTCTTTGGCAAGGCCGAGGAACCAGGCCCGAGGACCCGGATTTGCGTGAGGGAATGTCAGCAATCCGGCAAAGGGTGTCAGATGGGCTTGGGGACACCGGGTGGCCGGTGCCAGGGTGCACACTTTTCTGCAAGAAAGCGCCGCTCGTCCTCCACCGAGGTGCAGTTGGGGCAGTGAAGGTGCCCCCCCCCCGCAAGTCTACCGTACTGCGCGCCCGGCCAATCGCACGAGTCAGTGCGCCGACTCTCCGCAAACAGTCAGTGCCAAGAGAAGACTTGAGCAAGTCCAAATGGGTCGTGACGATATCACTACCTGCGTGAACAACTGTTGGTATCCACCGCTGGGATAGCTGTGTAAGGCTAGGGGCAGTGCCAACAAAGGAGGTGGAGACAGCGCCTAAAGAGGAAGAAATGCGCAAGAAACGAAGTAGCAATAAGCCAAGGTGAGAGTGCACGGATGCGCCTCTCTCCAGACCTTGGACAGAGTGCTCCACTTCTCGCGACCCTGTCGCGTCCAATCCCGCGTTCACGCGCCTCATTGCCTTGAACATCCCCCGCAAGCCCCCAACCGCACAACCACGCGCCTAACAGCCTAGACCCTAGACCCCGCTCATCCGTCCACGTGCCTCTTTGAAATAAAAATCCTCGCAACGCTCTGTTCGTCGTCCCATGCGTCTCATTGCCGTAAACATCCCCCCTACATTGAACGCATCCTCCCACGCCTCCATTCCATTAAACATCCCCCCTACACTGAACGCATCCTCCCACGCGCCTCATCGCCGCAAGCATCCCCGCAGGACTCCTACTACTCCTGCACGACTCCTTCTAGCCTCTCCTGCTATTCGCCAGCCAAAAAACTCGCACTCCTTCCCCCGCGAGCAGCTGTGGTCGAAACTTCAGGCGCCGGATGCCACTAGGATCACCCTGGGTAACAAAGAGGGCGATTGGCATCCGGAAGGTTCCTACCTCCACGTTCTTCAGCCCAAGTGCCACCACCAGCTCAGCAGCTTGTAGCTCTCTCTCCTCCATCTCCGTCAGCTTCTCGTCATCGCGATCCTGACCCCCGTGCGAGCCGCTATACCTTTATGGCCGCTCATGATGTGAAGGTCTCAACTCTCTATCCTAGCCACGGCAACCGCCATAGGGCAGTCTTGTTTGATGCAATCGGGCGCAATCGGCCTGACGGGCGATGACGAAAGCGGTGACAACCAATCCAATTCTTCAGCCTCCCACTTGGGCAAACTCTGTTAGGCTCTACAGGCTCCTTGACACTCAGATGAGCGGCTCTACAGGCTCCTTGCCACTCAGATAAGCGGCTCTACAGGCTCCTTGACACTGAATTGAG
>LGRX02015663.1:0-20165 GCA_001247695.2 Cymbomonas tetramitiformis | reverse complement strand
GTGAGAACCTGTATAATCCATCCATTAGAGCAGTGGTTCTAGCCTCGGCATAGCCAGGCGACAGGTGAGAACCTGTATAATCCATCCACCAGAGCAGTGGCTCTAGCCTCGGCATAGCCAGGCGACAGGTGAGAACCCGTATAATCCATCCACCAGAGCAGTGGCTCTAGCCTCGGCATAGCCAGGCGACAGGTGAGAACCTGTATAATCCATCCACCAGAGCAGTGGCTCTAGCCTTGGCCATGCCAGGCGACAGGTGAGAACCTGTATAATCCATCCACCAGAGCAGTGGCTCTAGCCTCGGCATAGCCAGGCGACAGGTGAGAACCTGTATAATCCATCCACCAGAGCAGTGGCTCTAGCCTCGGCATAGCCAGGCGACAGGTGAGAACCTGTATAATCCATCCACCAGAGCAGTGGCTCTAGCCTCGGCATAGCCAGGCGGCAGTTGGAGATCTGGATAAAAGCTCTGCGCATCCGAGGAGGCGGTAGGGGTTTAAAACCTTTCCTCCGGGCCGGCATCCCGAGAACTGTCAGGTAATTGGCAAACCTATTGTCATCACCTGTAAGTGTACCGTGTTGGAAGGTTTGAAACCTTGAGCGTGGTAATGGATGTGAGATCTCGAGCCTTGGGGGAGCCTGGTAGTGCAGATGGCAGACCGGTGAGAGGCCGACCCTTGTGCTTAAGAGGTTGATCTCCTTATTGCGGTGTGTCTTGGGAAGTGTAATGTCATCCCGGACAACAGGCGGCTGAGACCTGTATAATCATCCTGAGCAACAGTAGAAGATCTGTATAAAAACTTTACTGGTCCGACGTGGTCAGCGTGGACGTGACCTTCCCTAAGGGGGGAGTTGTGCTAGGAGGCAAGCACAAGAGCAAGAAAAACGGCTAAGTACAAAACGCAAGAGTACTCAGTACGGAGTACAGTAGGACCGATCAGAATGATGTTGATGTGAGGTGCCTAGCCTGTTGTACGGAGTACTCAGTACAGTTGAGTTATGGAGAGAGTTCCTGAATGCATAAGAACTCTAAGTGTAACCAGTTTCGGAGATGAGAACTGAACTGAGAATTGTAAGCCGTAACTGCTGTAAAAAGCATAGCTATAAAGATTTACGAAACCGAAGTCTTGTAGTAATAACTTGAAGGATTTACGAAACCGAAGTCCGATAGTTGACCATACGTAAGCATACCTCGTGCGGTCGTTTAATAAGTGTAGAATAGTATAAGCCCGAAAGTGTAAAGAAGAGAAGAAACTGGAGTGGTAGCCTCCTACACAAAGTGCACACAAATGCCTCCCTGTTTGCTTGGGTCGGGGTGCTGAACCTGAAGCATGCGGCACGGGGGTTCTAATTGGAGAAGATCCGGTACCTGCATATCACCCACCTGGAGTTGGAGGCCGTCTACAAGACGGTGCAGTCATTTCTGTGGGAGCTCACCGGCAAGGTGGTGCGCCTGTATTGCAACTAGCGGTCAGTGGTGGCCATGCTCAGCCACTTCGCTGCCAGGAATCCGGAGCTGTTGAGAAGAATGCAACGGCTGTGGATCCTCCTCGACTTAAACGTATCGAGCTCCAAGCCAGGCACATCAGAAGCGAGGCAAATGAGTAGGCAGAGCGGTCGTCCAGGGACAGAGACTGGGCCTCAACGACTGGCGCCTCAATCGGAGGTTGCAGTGGGCGGAGCAGCAGTGGCAACAGCGCACCATGGACCGCTTCGCCTCCGAGCTCTCAGCCCAACTGCCGTGCTCATGCACTCGGTGGTACGACCTGGGGTGCAAGGACGCGGACTCTTTGGCCCACTCCTGGCAAGGAGAGGTCCGTTGGGTTAATCCGCCGTGGTCGCTGCTAGACGAGGTGGCGCGCAAGCTGGGGGAGGAGCGACGCACTGGCACAATTGCGGCGGGGTTCTGGGCAGGGCGGATGTTGTTCCAGCAGCTGGAAGCACTGGCAGACGAGGTGGGTCATCCCGCCTGGATGCAATGATCTGTTCACTCTGAGCAGGCTGGAAGAGTCCGATCTGCTCGAGGGCCTCAAGCTGGGACGGCGCCATGTTCCGCATCCCAGTGAGCAACTACATGCAGGGGATCAGGCAGCCACCAGTACAGGCTCAGTGCCAACAGCATCCAAATCTGGTTCGGGGCAGCAGAGTCAAGGTGTAGTGGCCCCTGGATGATGCCTGGTACCAGGGCACAGTGGGGGTGACTGGTGCAGATGGCCTGACCCCACGTGGCCTACGATGATGGAGACGAGGAGCACCTCGATATGAACAAGGAGCGGTATGAGGCGCTCCCAGCAGCAGTGCAGCATGTGAGCAGCTGGAATGCAGCGCTTCAAGAGCGCTGGTGAGGGGAGCTGGGGGACATTTCCCTAACAGATTAGCAATGCAGACGCAGGGGGCTGCGCTCCGTCCTCTGCTATCCATTCTTACATTGACCCGACAGCTATTCCAGGCGAGCACATATATAAGTGCTTGGGTTGGACCACTCGGAGGTGGCAGGAGCAGCAGCCTGGCATAAGGTAGTGTGCCTAGTATCTCTGTTGCATGGCAATGCGATGTGAAAAGCAAACGAAATAGTTATTTTTGAGTCTGAGAGCTCTTTGTGCCATAGATCGAGCAGGGTTTCTTGTGCTGTCAGATCGAATGCATGCGTGGTTCATGTCCGAAGCCTTGTACTAATCAGTATTTGATAGCTCCGATCTAGGAAATCAGTAGCTCTGATATTTCTGCCTTCCCTACCCACCCAACCTAGAGGAATCTGGACATGCCTTATGAGCCGTTCAATCAGCTTAGAAAGCGTGTGAAGCTGTGAGTCAACCCAGAAAAAATCTTCCAATAAGAGTTCATCGCCCACACACTTAAAAGCATGCAAGGAGAAATGAAGCTATCTCTAATGAAATGCTACGCAGGGTGCCTGTTGGCAATGAGATGTGAAGAGCAAAAGAAATCCTAAATATCAAAGTTGATAAAAAGGAGAAGCGGAGAGGCCACAGAGCGACAAATCATGCTTTACTTCGGCAAAACAGATGAGTAGGAGAGGATAATAGCACACCAATTGCTTCAAACTCGACCTTCTCAGCAAAAGGCAAAAGGGGGCGGGGGGAAGGAGGACCAGAGAAACGGACAAGGGACAATGGGAGAGGCGCAAGCGCACCTCCCACTTGGTAACAGTGGCAGATGCGATGGCCAACAGCTCAGAATACTGCGTGGCGAGGGCGGGTTGAGCAGCGCAGCATCCAAGAACGTAGCACTCGACGCTATTTTCGGATGTCCTCTGCTGTCCCTCATTGGTCTCCCAGGGGTTGTAGCGCCATTGATGAGGGGATCTGGTCAGTGCCTGCTGCGCAAGCATGGAGGCCCATAGGGTGTGCAGGATATCAATGCCGAGGAAGGCCTGCAGCTCGAGGAGCTGTGGCGGGATGCTCCGCTTTAGCTCCACCTTGTCAAACTGTGGAATCGGGTTCTTGTTGAGGGGCACTTTGGGTTCTCCAGCCGTAAGTACGGTTGCCAGGGGGTCAGTCAGGTCGAAGGCGCCATCGATGCGCTGCAGAAAGATCAGGTTCCACTGCCTGGAGCGAGAGTACCACCCTTGCGTGGAAATATTGTTGATAAGCACCTTCAAGACATCTACGTACCTGTGCAGCAGTCACCATCTTAGCAAGGCTAAATGCGAAAATTTCTCTCCAGAGCACTTGAATGCAGATACCTACCCCCTGTGATGCTTTTGATTTCTTCAAATGGGAGAGTACTAAGTTTGCCCAGGTTTCCTTTGTGCCTGCGAACTCAGGGGCGCCGGGGATGGAAATTTGGGGTCATAGAGAAACGAGACTTCAATTAAATTTATTTGGTCGAAAATGAAGAAAAAAATACGCGATTTTTCTTATCCGTGTACTTCCGTTACTGAAGGGGTAAGCAGAGCCGTGGCTAAATCTTGAGCTTTCGGCCCGAGGGTCTGCATCTGGGATTTTCAGCTCTGCTTTCCTTGCCACGACAGAGCAGCAGTGGCATGCAGGCAAACCATCTGAACTATGTACAACCGTTGGATAGCAGGCCAGCCAACCAAGCTCTGCACGGCACGGCAGTGTCAGCACACCAGAAAGCGCACCTCCCAACTTCTGTGAGGGCAGGCATGAGCTGAAGGGCGAGGCACACCAGCTGAAGCGCCGACTGTTGGGCAGCTGCCAGGGCATGCCATCGGCCAGCTCCATCTGTTTTCTAAGAACGTCCTTGCCAAGCACCGAGTGGACCTCGAAATACGCCTGGACGATGGCGGTCCCCATCAAGCGGTCAATAGGTAACTCATTCTGCCGCAGCCTCAATCGGTGCCACAGTTCCTCGGGCCTCTCCAGTTCCGAGGGCGTTGATGCTGCGGGAAGCCCGCGTGAAGACCTGGCAACCCCCCTGGTTGAGACGGACGAATTAGCTAGGTCGATTATTTTGCTCACTGCTTTTCCTGCCGAATCTCCCATATTCGACCCTTTAAATTCTATGGACTCTGCCACAGGTTGCCCTGGCTGCTTGCTCGGAGGCTGCGTAGGAACAATGGCGTCGGCGTCGGTGTCAAAGCTCTGCCCACTGTTTTTAGCATCCAGCATATTCCCGTACTTTATTCGTCTCTTGTTGCCAGCAATCTTTGCTTGCAATTTCAGTTTCGCCTGCACCGCGAGGTAGTCTAAGGGGATGCTGAGATGGACACGATGCGGGTGCAGGTCCAGTAAGTCGAACAATGGCTGCGAGTCCTGCTGTGCAATTGTCTCCTTTTCCAATTCATTACGCAGCTTTGTTTTCACAAAGATGCCTTCAAGAGCAGTGTACACCTTGGCAGCTCCTCGCACGAGACCCCAGGCTACACCTCGCTGCCCCTCCACCGAGCATGGAGCGGACTGTTTTTTCCTCCGCAAACCTGCCAACACCGAAGCACTGATTCTGAAGAACGAGGCAGGCGCCCTGGAAATTTTCTGCCGCAGGGTTGGTCTTAGAGTTTGGTGCGGAAGCACACGGCGAGTGGAAGCAAAAGGGATCTGCTCGTCATCAGCCAATGCAGTTACCATGTCGGAGTAGCTGGATTGCTTATTATTGCGGCCCAGCTCACTCTCTGGGTCCTGCATAACAGTTAGGTATGACTCCGTCACTGGCACCGAGAGCTGCTCAGCGTTGTGGCTCGCACGCAGGTTGCCACCATAACTCCCGTGTACCATCCCCATGGCAAATTTCGAGCGCAGATTATCCTTGGTGAATTGGAGGGGAAATAGAGAGGGGCGGTGAATCCCATTACCAGACCTCGCAGTTATATCACCTTCTATGGGATCAAGGCACCCAGGCTTCCCCAAGCGGTCTCCGTTCCAGACTTGAACATTCAAGAGATGAAGATCCACGGGGGGGCGAATGCGAACACTCGGTTCGTTCCCAAGACTGAGTAATACGATATCGTCACTGTCCACCTCCTCCTCCTCCTCCATCAGTTGTTCCCCCGTCTCTGGGTAGCCACCAGCCTCACTCGCGTCCCCATCCTCATCCAAGTTGATACACTCAACGCTGTTCTCTGCCACCATGCCACTGCCATGGAGGGAGTTGTTCGGGGCCTCCGACGAAAACGGCATCGTCTTCGTTTGGGATGAACGATCGGCGAGCCGCATGTCAGCCACTAGCTGCATCACCTCGTTGGCAAACGAGAACTTTTCCTTCTTGCTTTTGCGGATGCTCCAGGTCCACGCGCCATCGATTTCACAAAAGGTGTGCATCTGAGGGTCCAACAAGGCTTGCATCAGCTGTAAGCGTGCGCGGTTGTGCATTACATTGGAGAACATAAACAGCAAGGGCGCGCCGACCATGAGGACGATGAGAACTGTGATTAACTTCTGCGAATTTGCTACATCTGCTGCACTGAGTGCTGCTAGATCCTCCTCGTCATATATCGAGATCTTCTCTGGCGGTTCTAAGTTCCCAACCGTTATAACGGCAAAATCGGTGAGATGAGTGCAAAGACACTCCGCCGCCATCGCCCACACACACCCGGATCCTTCGAACGCTTGCCTCTTCCAATTCCACCAACACTCAGCCTCGTTCAAAGGGTTTGCCAGCTGACACCCTTCCCCAACATACTGTCGCATTCCGACATCCGCCCCCCCATACTCCGGGGACACTCCCTGCCATGTCGCCGTACAGCCGGAGGCTATCAGGGCGGCTCCGAGGGTCCACCGTGTGTCTAGTGCTGCACTTGATCCATTTGCGCTCACGTTTATGTTCTCCCAAAAGGCGGGAGCGCCCGGCGGGGTTGGGTTGGGCAGCGTGGCGCACCAATCCGAGCTGTACCTCCCCGTTGCGGCATTCCAGAATCTGCACTGGGCAGTCTGCGAGACTTGCCGACGCATTCCTAGATTAACGTGCATCGCAGTGGATGAATTGAGAAGGGAGAACGGCTGCGGAAGAATGGGGAGGGTAAGGGTAATGGCCTCAGGTAGCCCGGAGACGAGCAGCGCCTCTTGGGGACGGTCTGCCTCATACAGGCTAATGTCGGTTACTCGGGAAACCACAGTGCCCACGTCCACCTCAAGCTGATCACCACTCATAATGCTGTGCTCCACAATGGGGCGACCCTGAGGAGCGGTGGTCGCCTCGGGTGCCCAGGTCTCGGAGTAGTGCTGGTCCACAGTGCTGCCGACCAGCATGATAGTGGTGTCACTGGCAACGCTCCCGAGGACAGCGCCCAAAGAGGGTGGTAGGAGCACCGAGGCGCCTTTGGCGTCAGTTAATGAGGTGGCGTACGCGCGTGCGTTTATTTCACTGAGGTTATCGCGTTGCACCGCATACGAGAGGAGGTCCGCCTCCACTAACACGGGCACCTCCCCCGGGCGCAGCCACGTGGCGCTCGCATGCCCAATCCCATGCACGGCCTCGACTGTCAGTGCCACCTCCGTGCTCTGGTTGGAGCTGCGATTACCGAGCGCCCCTGCTACCGTGTCACTCAGCGCCCTCATGAGCGCGCTTGCGCCCTCCAGATCGAGCTGCGAGTCCGCATCGCTGCCCGATGTCATATCTGTGAGAGATTTGGCTGTGTCGCGTAGGCAGCTACGTGCCCTCTCCGTCAACTGCAAGGGTGCACTGGCTATCACTGCAACAGCCTCGGCCAGACGAGTCACCGTGTCGGTGGTGGGAGGCAGGTTGGCCAACATGCCATCCATAATCTGGGCCATCTCCTCGCGCTGCTCAAGCCGCGCCGACGAGGGTGCAGCACTCCCATAGGCGCTAAGATGCCGCTGTGATGGCAACCGCTGAGTGGCGCTTTCCTGCAGCATTGCTGCGATGCCAACCACCTGATTGGACGAATCCGCCCCTTCCGCCACAGACATAGCTGCATCGTGCAACAGGTTGTTCACCGCCGCGTCCAACTTGGCCTCATTCTCAAAGTCTTGTGGGCGTACCGAGATGTTATGCTTGGCCTCACCAGCCGCTGTCGCTCCCAACGAGTCCTTTACGTAGAGGAAGACGGACACTCGATGCCCGGTCTCCACGTGCCCCGCGGCACACAGTTGCTCCTGGAACTTGGGGGACACCTGCCACTGTGTCAGCATCAATCGGCGCTGGTCCAGATTTGTTGCCCACTCAGGCACCACGACTTCGTACCGCACCTGGTACCACAGCGGCTTGTCATCGTACTCGTCCTCCCATCCAATGCCTTGGAAGCTAAAACGGGTGTCCAAAAGGTACCCCTCAAGGGGGGTTACCGGGAGGAGCTCCCCTGAGTGTGGGGGTGAGTTGACCCTCACGTCCAACACAGCTGAGGACACTCCGCGTGAGTCCCTCGCTGTGAGCGTGAATCGGTATGTGCTCCCGGGTGTCAGGGTGTTGGGCCGCAGGACTAACTCCGGGGCGTAAAGTGATTTGGAGGTTGCTGAGGCCAGGTCAAGTGTAGACCCGGCCCCAGTTCCAGTCACCTGCTCAGCTGACCACATGATTGCAAGCGTTTCAGGGCGCAGAGACTCCGTCTCAGACTTCAGGATCAGCTTTGTATTGGACGTATGCTTTCTGGGAAGCGGCTGGAGCGCTGGCACCGGTGCCAACCCGAGGGAAATTGTCACCCAGGTGCTTGCTGTCGACTGGCGGTCTGCCTTGGAGACCTGACAAGCTAGGGCGTATCGGGCCCCCCATTGCGCTCCCTGTAGCATGATGGTCAGCACTGCTTGGCGCATCACGACCGGCAGTAGGTTGCCACTTATTGTCCGACACTGCATTCCCTTCGCCTCGTCGTCAGTCTGGGGCACCTCCCAGTCCATCCTATCCTCCACCGCCTCCCCTTCGCCCCCCAATCCTGATACATTTGCTTCCAGCACTGCCCGGTCGGTGCGCACGCACTTCCACTGATACATCAACTCCCCTGGCGCATCATCTGGATCGTAGCTTGCCCCTGCATCTAGTCTCACCAGCGATCCCTCCGTCGTGTGCACATTACCGCCGTTGATGAGGGCAACCAGTGGCTGAGAGGCCACCACAAAGGAGGTCGATGCCGAGGCAAACACCCGACGATTGCCGCGGAGGGCCGCCCGCAGGCGCACGTGGTACGCGACACCGGCGGTTAGGGAATTGCGAGGAAGGTACAGCTGCAGCGATTCACGCTTGTTGATATTTGAGTCCAGCGCCAGCACCTTGCCATCTGAGGAGGTACCCTCCCATATGTACTGTACCCCCTGTGCCCCGCAACTCATCTCCATTCCCCCAGTGAGCATCGACCGAGGGCACATTTGATAGGGAGCATGAGCAGGCTACCGCAAATAGCAAAGGGTGCAAATCAGCGCCCAAATAGATCTATGAAAAGAGATACAATCTGAGAGGACACAGTTGGCACACTGACAGCCCTATGCCATTGTCACGTGAGAGTGTGCATCTGTGCCTCAGGGTGGGGCGTCCAGGGACCCGTTGCATCCCACTCACAGCAGCCAAATAGAACAGCAAGGCCAACACACAAGACCATATTAACGTGTGGTACATAGTTGATATGAAAAAAGTGAGGACATCGCGTCACAATTGAAGATCCAAGCACAAGCACATCACATCGTACCTGCGTCAGAACACACATCGGGTCACTGAGATCGTGAAAGGCGCCTGTCAGCTGATTGGAATATTTCCGCTTCATCTCACCATTCACCACCGTCCCCATCTGATGGTCCAGTTCCAGCAACAACTCACACACTTCACAGCAGGTACCATTCCCTCGGTACCCTTCCGGGCACTCCCCGCATGTGTGGCTGGCAGCCCCAGGAGCCCTCTCAGCCGCGGGCACTTCAGTGCAGATGACCCCAGGGAAGCATGGCCCGGCGGCACACACATTCGTCACCACTTGCTGCTCATCTCGCTCATTGCTTTGATCCCCCGGGAAACATCCCGTCTCCCCCGCGCCGAAGTATCCCTGCAAATGAAACCATCTCCCCACCCAGGCCCTGTTTCAGAACCCCCAAAGGCCCCTGGCTGCCCAAGCACCCCCGCACACCTGAAGACACCAAATGACCGAACCCATGCAGGCGCACGTTCCCACATGTGACCACTTCGCTTCCCTCCCCACCTTGCTGCCAAACCCGCGGCCGTCCTGGCTAATTCCAAGCACGCATCTGACATTGGCCTTGCCCTCGCCACATCAAATGTGTGGGTGTGTGCTTATCCTTGGACCGATGCATTTGGCCACCCCCAATGCCAAAGATCAGCTGCACTATGTACCCACACTAGGGATCAAAGGATTCAGCACACAATTCGGGACACTCATCCGGAATTTCCGGAGCTCTGCCGTGAAGAATGGGACCGCCTAAGCCTCACTGAGCCATTAGAGCGCCTCTGCAACCGCCCTGCTCGCGCACTGATACTTTGCCATTGGCGCCCGTTCACATCTGCCCTCCGAGTCGCGCGAGCCATGTTTCCACCATGAATCCTGCGCTCCGCACCACCCCCCTGCTCCCTGCCGATCCCATAGCCTGGCCTCGAGGCAGCTCGCTCACCCATCGAATGTCCCGTGTTCCCAAGCGCTGTACCAGGGTGCTGTGAATGAAAGACTGCATTGCTCCCGCCTGACCTTGCGCGCCCACTGCCAAACTGCGTCCTCATCCCCCTCTCACCACTTCCGACCCAGCCAAAGCCCCTGCGCTGAGACCCCTGCCAAATATCTGTGAATCTGACCAATGCGCTCCACACTTGCATCGCCACTGCTGTTCTGTGCTGTTCCTACTTGGGGTCCCATCTCCCGACCTGCCTGTGCGTCCCGAGCCCTCCCGGTGGCCAATAGTTCACCATCCGGTCGCCGCCTCCCCGATAGCTGCTCACTGTTAGTTACGGCATGGCCAGCAACCTCACCCGGTGGGCACAGAAGCTGATGAGACGCCGTGTGCTGCCGTGCAACCAGTTGTAAGTGGTCATCGCTTCCGGGATGGCCCCCCGGGCTCTGAGGGGCCTGGCGTGTGTCAATTCCATGCACGTGCCTCCCCACATCTCCCTCATCATCCTCATCAGTTCCCGCCATGCTATCAACCCCCTCAAGAAGCCCGCCCACCCGCCTACTCGCCTGCATCAAAGTGGCCACCCCTTCCTCAGCCAAGGCAACTGCTTGCTCCGGCGAGGCCCCGCTCTGCTCCTGAGTCCAGACCCCACCCTCTGGGCCCGGCGTTGAAAGGTCATCCCACTCTGCCAAGATATCCTGGACGTTTGACGCCGCCTGGCTGGGCCCGCCTGTGCCCGCATGCGCCCCTCCAGATCGCACCTCAACGGTGCCCCCACCTTGACCCCCCACAATGCTCAGATGCTCCTCTTCCCGCCGCACATCCTCCATGCTCTCCAAAAGCCTCGATGCCATCCTGCCCGCCTCGCCTGCCCCAGCGGAAGCCTGCCCAGACCGCTCACGCTGCGTCCCACCGGATTCCTGCGTCCCACCATCAAGTCCATCCTGTGTGGCATATTCTGTTCCCTCAAGCGCGTCCTCCTCCGCCCTGTCACAGTCAGTGACCTCAGCCGCATCCTCCCAAGCCCTATCCATCAACGCAAGCCTTGGAGCCACCTCCCCTCCATAAGCCAAATCGAGATCTCCTCCTCCTCCTCCCACCGCCCCACCGCCAGCGCTCCGCCATGCGCCCTTGGTCAGGCACCTCCCTTGGGCCCGTCGAATAAACATCCCAGCCACCCATTTCTCCTTCCACACCACGGCACTACCAAGTCCCGCCCGCTGGCTCACCCTCCTCCTCGTCCCCCCCTTCGTTCCCCTCCTCGTCCACATCCTCTTCCTCCGCCGCATTCTCCACTGTGTACCGCCGCCCCCCAAACCGCCCCTGTGTTTTCTTCAGGAACGCCATCGCCTCCGGCCCCAGTCCCCCATAGACTTCCACCCCAAAGGGGACGAACTCATGTGGGTGCATATTCCCGTATGTCGCCTTTTTGCTCTCCTCCACGTTCTTCGCCGCTGCCCCCGGGGCCATCATGGCCGCCCCAAGGTGTGTATCCGCCATCGGCCGCGTCGTCGCCACATCGAAGATTACATGCCGACCGGGCCCCTCCGCATCCAGAACTGTAACGTCTGGGCAATGGTTCGGGGAGTAAGTGAGGTATCCTGCGAAGTCGTCGTGCAATGCCGACGCCAAGGGATAGGCCGACTTGGCCACCTCGAAGAGCACCCTCTGGAGCTTGTGGTGGATAAAGGAGAACCAATTCCCCCCACAAAACTCCAGCGCCCCCACGGCAAGCCAACAAGTGTGTACCCGTGGGATCCACCTCGCCTCCACAATCTTGGCATCCCCCAACTTGGCCGAGAAGGGGTTGCTCAGCATGCAGTATGTGGCGCAGCGCCACACGGTACTCAGCCGAGCTGAGCTCCAAGGCTGGACAGCTCGGAATGCCCCTGAGGAACGCCGGCCCAATGCTGTCGAAGGTCACCGAGTAAAGCCAGGGAAGGCGTAACTGCCCCACAGAACCAGCAAGTCTAAGCCAATCAGCGGAGTGGAGGACAGCAGCATAGACCCGTTGGGCACGCTTTTGTGAACTGCTGTAATCACTCAACTTCTTGACGTCGTCCGCCTTTGGCACCTGTGGTGGCAAATGCTGCTCCGCCCTTCTCGTCTCCTCAATTTCCCTCATTGCCTCCGCAACCTTTTGCATGGCCCCTTGCACTGATCGGACATACGGCAAGTCACTCTCGGCCCCGAGGTCTTCGCACCCTCCCGTCACCGTCGGGAACAGATCCCGCATGTCCCTCCAGACTTGGGCAAATCCCCCCAGCCAGGCTGCACTGCTCACCCTTGTCGCCTTGGTCAGCCCCATCCCGTGCGGTAGAGTGGCAAACTCAAGGGAATGCGAGGCGAGCACCCCACCCGGGAGCAAATCCTGTAGCGCCTCCCGCATCCTCCTGTCATGCTCCTCCGCCGCCTCCTGCATCATTTCTGGCGGCACACCTCTGAGCCACAAGCCCAACCTCGGGTGGGCACAATAACGGAGCAGCAACCCCTGAGCCTGTGCATGTCCAAGCTTGTTAAGGGTGGGTAAGATGCCACACAGCTCGTCCACCTTCTTCAGCATCTCCACCGCAACCGCCTCAGCCTTCCCCACCGGCAAACCCAAGATGTTGATAAAGTCCAGCTCCCCGCGCGCTCCTGGCATCTCCTCCGCAAAGCAGCCGACGTCTCCCTCTGGCGAGTAAGCCGCCGATTTTGTAGGCTGGATCTGGAGGCCAACTGCTACCGCTGTGTGTGTGTGTGTGTGTGTGTGTGTGTGTGTATGCTTACCCTTGCGAATCCTTTGGCGCAGCCAGCCACAGGAGACTGCACTATGTACCACGCCGGGGATCAAAGGATCCAGCACACGCGAGGACACTCATCCGATTCTCCGGAGCTCACAAGTGAAGGAATGGGACCCCCTAAGCCTCGCTGAGCCACCCAAGCCCCTCTGCATCTGCACCACCAGCGCACTGCCGCCTTGTGCCTGAAGCCAGTCCATCCCTGCCCCCCAATCTGCGCGAACCATATCCCACCACCAAGCCCACGCGCCGAGACCACCCCTCTGCTCCCGAGCCTCACTGGGCCCACCTGAGCCCTCTGCGACTGTCCTGCCGGCGCACTGCAGTGTGTGTCTCTGAAGCCGCTCACCCCCCGCCAATCGAGCCACCCTCCACCATCAAGCCCACACCCCACATCACCCCGCTGCCGCCTACAGCCTGGTCTCAAGAGAGCTTGCCCACCCACGCCACGGCCAGAATGTGTGTGTGTGTGTGTGTGTGTGTGTGTGTGTGTGTGTATGCTTATCCTTGCGAATCCTTTATTTGGCACCCCGTAGCCACAGGAGACTGCACTATGTACCCACGCCGGGGATCAAAGGATTCAGCACACACTTCGCGACACTCATCCGGATTCTCCGGAGCTCACTAGTGAAGAATGGGACCCCCTAAGCCTCGCTGAGCCACCCAAGCCCCTCTGCATCTGCACCACCAGCGCACTGCCGCCTTGTGTCTGAAGCCGGTCCATCCCTGCCCCCGATCTGCGCGAGCCATATCTCCACCACCAAGCCCACGCGCAAGACCACCCCTCTGCTCCCTGAGCCTCACTGGGCCACCTGAGCCCCTCTGCGGCTGTCCTGCCGGCGCACTGCTGCTGTGTCTCTGGAGCCGGCTCACCCCCGCCAATCGAGCCACCCCTCCACCACCAAGCCCACACCCCAAATCACCCCGCTGCCGCCTACAGCCTGGTCTCAAGAGAGCTTGCCCACCCACGCCACGGCCAGAATGCCCAAGCGCTGTCCCAAGGGGCTGAGAATGATAAACTGGGTTGCCCTCATCCAAACTTGCGCATCCGCCACCGACTTGCGCCTGTAGCCCTCTACCCCCGCACCAACTCCCCGTGACTGGAGCCCTTGCGCTGATTGCCTTGCGAGGTGGCCGCGAACTTGAGCAATGCGCTCCACACTTGCGCTGTAACTGTCACGCCGCACTGTTCCTACTTGGGGTCCCATCCCCACAGTTGCCTGCGTGTCCCGAGCCCTCCCGGTGGCCGATAGTTCACCACCCGGTCGTCGCCTTCCCGACAGCTGCTCACTGTTAGTTCCGGCACGGCCAGCAACCTCGCCCGATGGGCACGGAAGCTGATGAGAGGCCGTATGCCGCCGTGCAACCAGTTGTAAGGGGTCATCGCTGCCAGGATGGGCCCCCGGGATCTGAGGGGCCCGGCGTGTGTCATCTCCACCCGCGGACCTCCCCACATCTCCCCCGTCATCCTCATCAGTTCCCCCCATGCCATCAACCACCCCAAGAAGGCCGGCCACCCGCCTGCTCGCCCCCATCAAGGTGGCCACCCCTCCCTCAGCCAAGGCCATTGCTTGCTCCGGCGAGGCCCCACTCTGCTCCTGAGTCCAGACCCCACTCCCCGGGCCCGGCGACAAAAGGTCATCCCACTCATTCAAGATATCCTCGACACTTGACGCCGCCTGGCTGAGCCCGCCTATGCCTGCCCGTGCCCCTCCAGATCGCCTCCTTGACCCTCCACAGTGCCCAGATGCTCCACCTCCCGCCGCACGTCCTCCATGCTTTCCAAAAGCCTCGATGCCATCGCGCCTGCCTCGCCTGCCTCACCGGGAGCCTGCCCAGACCGCTCACGCTGCGTTCCCTCAGATTCCTGCATCCCACCGCCAGACCCATCCTGCGTGGCATAGTCTGTCTCCTCGAACGCGTCCTCCCACGCTCTGTCCATCAGTGCTAACCTCTCCGCCCCTTCCCGTCGGTCCGCCTCGCCCCGATCCAAGTCCGGGCCCATGCCTCCTCCCACACGCCCTCCGCCAGCCCAACGCCACCCACTTCCGGCCGGACATCGCCCTACAGCCCGCCTGATGATCAGCCCTGCAACCCCCCGTGCAAGCGCAAAAGAAGGCAGCCGGACCCACTTCTCCTTCCAGCCCACCGCCCCGGCACGTGCCGCTTCCTCGTCCTCGTCCTCGTCCTCGTCCCCATTGCCATCCACCTGCTCTCCCCCTTCCGCGTTCGCCTCCATGTACCGCCGCTCCCTGAAGCGCTGCTGCGTCTTCCGAAGGAATCCATACGCCGCAGGCCCCAGCCCACCGTACACCTCCACCCCAAAGGGGATGAAGTGATGTGGGCGGACATCTCCGTACGTCGCCACCTTGCTCTCCTCTACCTTCTTCGCCGCCGCCCCGGGGGCCATCATGGCCGCTCCCAGGTGCGCGTCTGACATTGGCCGCGCCGTGGCCACATCAAACAGCACATGCTGGCCCGGTCCCTCCGCATCCAACACTGTCACATCCGGGCAATGATTCCGTGAGTAGGTCAGGTAGCCCGCGAAGTCATCGTGCAATGCAGACGCCAAGGGATAGGCAGACTTGGCCACCTCGAACAGCACCCTCTGCAGTTTGTGGTGGATGAAAGAGTACCAAATTCCTCCCCCAGCCCCCACTCCCCCCCGGCATGCCAGTAAGTGTGTCCCGGTGGGATCCCGCTCTCCTCCACAATCGGGGCACTCCTCCACTTGGCCAAGGAGGGGCTGCTCCGCATGAAGAATGTGCCGCAGCGCCACCCGGTATTCCGCCGAACTGAGCTCCAGGGCTGGGCAGCATGGAACACCCCTCAAGAAAGCAGGCCCAATACTGTTGAAGGTCACCGAGAAAAGCCAGGGGAGCCGAGACGTCCCCACGTGCCCAGCCAGCCAAAGCCAATCCGCAGAGTGGAGGACAGCAGCATAGACCCGTTGGGCACGTTTTTGAGACCTGCTGTAATCACTCAACTTCTTGACGTCGTCCGCCTTTGGCACTTGTGGTGGCAAATGCTCATTTGCTCCGCTCGCCTCCCCAATCACCTCCATCGCCTCCGACACCTTCTGCATGGCCGCTTGCAAAGAATTGACATACGGCAAGTCGCTCTCAGCCCCGAGGTCCTCGGTCCCCGCCGTCACTGTTGGAAATGTGTGTGTGTGTGTGTATGCGTATCCTTGCGAATCCTTTATTTGGCACCCCGTAGCCACAGGAGACTGCACTATGCACCCACGCCGGGGATCAAAGGATTCAGCACACACTTCGGGACACTCATCCGGATTCTCCGGAGCTCACAAGTGAAGAATGGGACCCCCTAAGCCTCGCTGAGCCACCCAAGCCCCTCTGCATCTGCACCACCAGCGCACTGCCGCCTTGTGCCTGAAGCCGGTCCATCCCTGCCCTCCGATCTGCGCGAGCCATATCTCCACCACCAAGCCCACGCGCAAGACCACCCCTCTGCTCCCTGAGCCTCACTGGGCCACCTGAGCCCCTCTGCGGCTGTCCTGCCGGCGCACTGTTGCTGTGTCTCTGGAGCCGGCTCACCCCCGCCAATCGAGCCACCCCTCCACCACCAAGCCCACACCCCACATCACCCCGCTGCCGCCTACAGCCTATGTGTGTGTATGCTTATCCTTGCGACTCCTTTGGCACCCCGTAGCCACAGGAGACTGCACTATGTACCCACGCCGGGGATCAAAGGATTCAGCACACACTTCGGGACACTCATCCGGATTCTCCGGAGCTCACAAGTGAAGAATGGGACCCCCTAAGCCTCGCTGTGTGTGTGTGTGTGTGTGTGTGTTTGCGACGATCATTGGACCAATGCCTTTGGCAACCGGAATCCATAATATAAGATTGCTACAGATTGGCTGCACTACAGGTGTGCGCTGTGCGCGCGCTTGTGTATGGATGTGTGAGTAATGGGGACTAGCAAGTAACGGAATTGTTTTTGAAGAAATTTTAATTCTATTTTTCGAGGAGGTAGTCGGCAGGAATCGAATTCTGGTCCCTCCCTTTGCTTAAGCGTTTTGCCACTAAACTGATCTGCTGCTTGTGAAGTTCATGTCGTCTCTCCTTTTTATTTATCAAAACATTTATACATGAACAATCTGGCACCTTTTTTGAGACTGCCGGATCAATAGCCGACGTCAAGGGTGATTGTGCATGCACCAGAAAAAACCTCAGATGTTACATCTGATGCATGAGGATGGTGCGCTTAAGAGGTGTGGTGCAACTCGCGGCCATTATCAAGCACATTCTTTAATGACTAAAATTTGTTTTGAAATGTTGTGTTGAGGCATGGCCTGGAGAAGAAGCATGATACATCTGATATCAAGAGTGGTGTGCAGCACAACCATGGAGAACGGACTACATGCCAGCGTCATGAAGGCTTCGCACATGGCCGTGGAGTGAGTTGCAACATCAGGACAGTACGTGAGCACCTACAGTATCAGCCAGATAGTGGGAGGGTAGGTGCGGGACAGAATGAGAACGGTTTCAGTCACGCTTGCTCACCCCTCATGACTATCTAGTCGTTGAGAGTAATTTGGATCATTCCATGGGGGCTCTGACACCTGACCCATGACACGTGGAGTGCCGAGATATTTGTCTCATAGATATGACATCGACTTCGGCATGCTGATGATCTATGTCCCACAGGCATTGGATACATGCCGGAGCTAATAAGGCGGGATGTCTCTTTTCCTTTGCTGAGACGTTGCATGCGCTCATCAAAGGTACGGATCCATCATCTTTCCCCCCTATTTCAAGCGCTTGAGATAATGCTTGAAGGTTGGGTTCAGCCACGCACTGCTTGCATCCCCGCATGATCTGTCAAAGCCAAATTCGGATGAACAAAAGGACCAATGATCCCTGAGCAAGCAACTCTTATAGACCTTTTCAACACAGGCCTCGGACTGTTAAAAAAGGCATAAAACTCAGGTCACAATGACCACCAACACTGCATCCTGTACAATGCTGCGCCCTTCTGGGAATGATCAACTGCCACGTGGCTGCACTGGGGCTTCAATTTACCTTTGAGAAAACGACGATTGGCATTCAATCTGCAATCGTAGTACCATCCAGTTGAACTATCCAAACATCTCAAGAGCAATCAGAGTGTGCCATCCCCAACAAGCTTTGCTTGCCTTTGGGAGCAGTTTTAGGAGCATGCTGGAAGCATCATTCATGATAGCAAGCCTTCAACGAATAGAAAGTTCGTGTGTGAACGCTTGCCACAAATGAAGGTGTGCAATTCACTGCTTTGCCTCACTGTGACCACGGCACCCTCTCTGCAGACGTGCTGGCAGAAAAACCGAAGCAAGGGAGTTCCTTCCTATCCTCTGACCGTGCTCGTGTCGGAGCAAGCCCTTGTCTTCCAGGCAGGATGGGTCAGAGTGAGAGCATACCGGGGGACAGGCACTGCAAGAGAAGCTGCCAGGCAGGTTGACACATGATGTACTCGCAGCGATGTCAATCTCTGAAACCCAGCACCTAGCATTGCCGGGCGGCTGGCACTCGTCCACGTCCACGCACGCGGACTCTCCGTACACTGTGCCCTCGGGGGAGACGTAGCCCGCAGGGCACTCGCCGCACGTGCGACCAGAGCCAGGCGCGGGGACGTCCTCGCAATGCTGGCGCAGCTCTCCACTACTCCAGCACGGATTCTCGAGGCACCCATCTATCTCAACGCACATCCATCCACTCGAGAGCTCGCCGGTGGGCTGCGGGGCGTATCCAGCCAGACACTCTCCACAAGTCCGATTGCCGATTTTGGCATCCATGACGCAGGGCACTGACAAGTCACACCCACCGTTCCCACTGAAACATAGATTCGCGACGCAATGCTTCCCATCACCTACCATGTCGAGCGGGCAGGCAGCACAGGTATACCCAGTCCCAGGCGCAGGGACGTCTCTGCACTCGGTGTAGCACTGCGGAGCAAGGCCATCCGGGGCGGAGGATGCCGCGCAGCCGTCTTCATCCCGGCATCCGGCATCGCCAGAGCCGAGGTACCCGGCTGGACACTCCCCGCAGGTGACCGAGCCGTTGGCGTGCTGCAAGCACTGTGTCAAGGGGTCGCAGCCGCCGTTGTCGATGGCGCAGATGGTGCGAGGCAGGCACCTGGTGTACCCTGAGCCCCGGAGATGGGGCGCGCAAGGCGTGCACTGCCAACCTCCCGCGGTGTTGATGCACTGTACGGAAGGGTCGCACCCTCCGCGGGTCTCAGCCGCACACTCGTCGATGTCCTCACATATGGTCCCATCCCCTGTGTACCCTGCGGGACACGGCCCACATGTGTAGGCGGCAAGTGGCCCGCTCTGCAGGAGGCGAGGGATGCACTCCACCAGCACATCACACGGCGACTGCGTTACGCAGGGGTTCTCTCTGCATGCGACGCCGTCATCAACAAATTCCACCGGGCACTCCACAGACGATGGCGGTAATGTGCTGGCGTTATTTATTTGGCTGACGTTATGTATTTGGCTGACGTTATTTATTTGGCTGGCGTAATCTGTTTGGCTGGCGTTATTTATTTGGCTGGCGTTGTTTCCATGACCGCTTTCTTCCATGCTGGAGGGTCCGATCGCAGTGGGGGCTGTTGTGACTGTGGGTGCAGTAGGGACCACGGCAGGGGATATCCTTGTTACAGTGGCATTCTCTGTGACAGTCACGTTACCGCTGTATTGGAGGAGGAAGCTGGAGGAAGCGATCACACTTGAAATCCCCTCCCCTGCGCTATCCTCGATGATGGCTGCAAATTTGCCTGGATCCGCTCCTGAGAGCATGTCGAGGGCCGTGTAGTTTAGCTGAGCCTTCACCACCACACTGCCCTCGGAGACTTCGATCACACGAACTTGGGACACCGGCACCTCTGCACTTTTGGACACTGCTGTGGTGTACTCTGCGATGAAGAGGCTATAGAGACTCTCATTACTGACCAGGTCAGCATACACCAATGTCTGGAAGCTTGCAGTGAACATTTGGGTGGTGATAGCATATTCAGTGGGAGCCATGCTGGGCGCAGCGGTGAGATTCTGGATGGGGCTGACAAGGATCGAGGGCTGCATCGTTGAGGTTGAGGACGAGGATGATAACGTCGGTGGAAGTGTAGAATCTTTAACCCCCAACAGTGTGCGCCAAATCTCAGTACAGCATGCAGTGATTGTGGACAAAGGCTTCAAAGAATGCTTTAAAGGGTGTTGACAATTAAGGGGGCTGTGCAGGCCCCTTTTGGCCTGTGAGGGCATACTTTATTTGTCAAAGGAATGCAGAGGCACCTGTTGGGCTTGGAGCTGTGGGCGTTGCAGAACTAAGATTAGAGGTTGGTGTGGTGGTAGGCGATATTGTCGGTGTCTTGGTGGGAGCCGTTGTTGGTATAGCTGTAGATTGCACCA
>LGRX02015661.1:0-22409 GCA_001247695.2 Cymbomonas tetramitiformis | reverse complement strand
CCCTTATTGTCAGCGCGTCTATTGCTGATGGCAATCCGTTTGCACCTGAGGGTTTTAACAAGCCCTTTGCACGAAGCTCTGCAAGGACTAATACTTCGTACCGAGCTTTCGGGACTTTGGTGTTGGTAGATGGCTTAAAGGAGTCAAAAACGTGCACCTCATTGAACATCAATATCCATCCTGACTTGCTGGGGGTGAAGCCACCAACCATTGCGGGCGAGGTATGCTCACTAACATATTATTCCAGATTGCCTTGTCTTTCATTTTCATATAGTTCATCGAACTCAATCTCGACCATTTTTTGCTTTTAGGTGCTACCTCTTCCGTATCATGAAAAACACGGCAGCGATCAACACCAGTTTGCTCTTCCTCTGCAAAAAATTGCAAATTCAAGAAAGAATAAGGAGAACTAACCGAAGACTCGGCAAACCATCCATTCCTATGAGATTGGCCAAAAAACTTAGACCGATGTCATCATTTCTCAAGAAGGACATTGGCGTTGGACCCTTAAGGTAAATTTCTCTTAGATATTATCATTCGCCTAGTTTTGTATTTATTCATATGCAATCACTTATCTCATTCATCAACAGGTACCATGCACCAAGAGAGATTGAAACTCTGCTTGCTCAACATCCTCACACTTCGCAAAACCCAGCTGGGCACCCAATTCCAGTCGGATATGAAGGGCAAACGATTCGCATGTTTTTCTCTGAAGGTGAGTTTGTTATTTTCGATTTTGTAATTTGTTTCCATCTAATAATTCCCATCCTTGACATCACATTAACCATGCTACCTTGATATCCTTCTATTTTGCTCCTTTGGCTTACAGGTGGCGCCAGAGACATTCCGGCTTTTGGTGTGGTCACACCGTTCTCTAAGCTTTCAACAATTCAGAAAGCCAGAGCCCTCAGAGATAGTCTTGACCTCAAGCGTGTCGTCAACGAGCAATTGTATGCTGTAATCTGGAGGGATGGCAACCTCACTCACATCCTACAAGATCAGATTGTAGCATACCGCTTGATTGGCAGGTTCAAACATGTCAGCCACACCTAGCAGTGCACTGCCTTTTTTCAAATCGTTTCGTACTGACAAGCACAACAATCCTCTCTTTGGGCCTCACTTCGGAGGACATGCAATCGATCAGGATAACTTCCTGAAATCACTTCGTGTTGAAGAGCTGAGGTTCAGAAGACTTGCTATCTCATCATTGAATGCAAAGATCCAGGAATTCCCACATCTTCAAACAAACATTCCTCCCGCTCTCCAGAAATTGCGAGAAAAGGGCGCTGTCAACAGGGGAATCCTGCATTCGATATCTTAATGACCTGTAGTTAATAGAGAACATTTTAGTTTTCCTAGCTACATTGCCAACACCTCAAATCTGAGTATATTCTTAATAGGGTAACCTTAATTTCCAATTCCTAGCCTTGACAGTAAATATGCCAATTGGTGATTGCTTCGAATGTCTTCAAATGTCCCAACTATTTATCTTGCTTGTTATTGTTAATGTGCCCTTAAATTTGAGATTACAACTATAATATTCCTTTATTCAGTACTTTGATTTAATTAATAACATTACATTCCAATTATGCTTCCAAATTATATTCAACCTGACCTTTATATTAACAGTGTCAATATGGTTGGACAGCATAGCAATATCTTGATTTTGTAAGTATCCCAATTAATATCCTTGTGTTCATTACATTTTAATTGCCAATGCCACTTGCTTTTCTAAACTTTTGTTATTCAATACTTCACAACATCCTTATTGCACCACACGCGTTCACTCACAATTTGATGGTAACAATGCAAAATTTAGAATTGGGGAATTTGGATTTTCCCCCACCTGTACGTTCACGTACCCCCTATATGTATATAATATATAACATATATCCATTGAATATATGTATATAATATATGTACTCTTGAATAAATGAGAAGAGGAGGGGTAATTGATAAGTGATTGGGTAGTCCGATGTGGTTGGGGTTGAGCCCACCAAGCAAGGTTGGCATACACCAACCCCGACTTCCACACCTCAAGAGGTCGCGAATTAGCCACAAACCCATAATAAAAATAAAACAGCCGATGCCTTATCCTAAGTCGTTGCTCCTCAAACTTTGCGTACATATTCAAGGTGAATAAATGGACAAGTGACCACGAGTCCGATGTGGTTGGGTTTCATCCCAAGCTAGGTTGCCCTAGACTTCCACATCTCAAAAGAACGCGTCCCTCCTCGGCATCCATCGGACTACCTGCGACACACACTGCACACACCCAATATCGTGAGCTTAAATATCAACATAAACAAACTGAAAAATAAAAAACAGTCGAGCATTCAAACAATCCCTGCGCATATTTACAACAGTCACAGCACCGACCGCCCCACAAGGCGAAGGAACGTTGAGAAAATTGTGAGCTCTAAGTGTTGGTGCGCAGCAATTAGTTGCTTCCTCAGAAAGTCAACGCATGCGATACTTGTGTCACAGTCGAGTGTCGCTTGTGTCAGTGAGTGATTGCTGGACGTCATCACCCTTCAGTTCGATATCGCGAGATGTCATCGGATGACAGACGTTGTAATTAATTCCTATTCTGAATTCCATTAGTATTACCCATATGTATATATAATATCATAATTTGATTAATTGTGAAACTCTTGAATGCTGGTGAAGATGAGAACATATCGTCATTTCGATCAGAAATTCAAGCAGCTGTGACGATCGCTGACTTTTGACTGTGTCACAGGCATCGTTATGTATAATTAGAAATTAAATACGCATATATTGACCTTACGAAATATCACGAGTAATGCACATGCATTATGCTGTCATCATGTTCCATCATCGATAGTGCCATTCGTGCATCAGCTTGCATGTTTGCATGATGTATGCATGTTGGCCATGCATCCACAGGGCCTGCAATGTAATCGCAGGAGTCGAGCATTCGCGAAGAATGAAATTTTTCATGCGTACATACATCGCGGCCAATCTACCATGCCGTGCATGCATGATGTATAATCAATATCCAACATGTGCATATATGCATACTCGTCGATTACATAAAGTATGCATATATTGGACATCGATTATATATCATGTGCCGCATCCAAAGATATTGCATGAGCATTACAATATTGATCATCTACCATGCGGGTATATATATACGAAGTTTATATACTTCGTATAGATATATCCGTTATCCAACCGGAGATATCGACTGAGGTAGACGGAGTTGTGATCCTAAGTTGTGCTTGACAAACATAACTAAAGAAATTTCACATTAGTACGTGGCGAATCCATTCTCACTCATCGCGATAGATGTTCGTCAAAGCGTGCGTACTGGACCTTATCAGAGTGAGCAGACCGGGTAAGGATTATAAGTCCAATCCCGTTAAGCAGGGCCACTCTCTTTGCAATAAAACAAGCCCCCGGTAAGATAACTCAGGGCTCCCCAATTGCCACCTATGATCCTCCAAAGTAGTTTAAGGAGGGGAGGAAGGGTTGGGTGCACTATATCAGGCCGAGAATCGTGCGATTATAAAAAATAATCGTTAAATCGTGGGATCATCGTTCGCAAAGAACGACGGCTAGCGCAAATAATCCGTAACGTAGACTTCGGATGCTTTGAATCGTCACTCTGACGCACGATACGTGTGGATCAATCAGTAATCCAGCGTCAATCTGCATCACGAAACGCAATTCATTGAACCTTGAAACGTCACTCTGAAATACGATACGATTTCCAGAAAGGGGGCTACATCCTAAGAACTGTAAGGTGAGGGACTAAAGTGGACTCAGTTCCCCCCAATAACCTAAAAACACCATGAGGGACGCCTCAAATCGGTGTAAGAAGACTGGTACCAGCAAGAAGCGACAACAACAAAGACATCATAGACATATGCAAAGGTATGCCCGTTGTGAGGTCACAACTCTTTTAAGAGGGGAGATCTGTCAGGGTCATGACCGATGACATATGTGTCATACATGTCATACGTGTCAGACATGTCATACCATGTCATGTCATGTCATGTCGGTCGTGTCATATATTATTATGACAAGTCGGTCGTGTCATATATTATTATGACAGTCGGTCGAGTCATATATTATTATGACAGTCGTCAGTACGGTCGACCATGACTGTACCTGTCGTCAGATGATAATGTCACATCATCTGTCATTATTCAAGGAAAGACTTGAATGACCCTGTCATCGAGAGTTTGTATGTCGAACTCGAAGATGACAAGCAAGATACATCTTGAAGTACAAACAAGAACCATCTTGGCTTAAAGCATGTGCGGAACACGCATGCACAGTATGAACGAACTATTCGTTATCACAATACTGGTCGTTCAACCTACGTCTCGGGTTCACAACCCAATGGCGGTACTATCTATGATGATAGGAGACGTATGGTATAAGATGAGGAAGCGTTGGGCTTCAAGCAGATCTTCACTCAGAGACTGCACTCATCACCCGCTATTTCTTACACTCGCGTTGCTGTCCAACTTCGCAGTGTTAATTTGTATATTGATAATATATTCACGGCCTGTTTTATCTTGCCGTATCATATGGTATTCTCCTAAAACTCGTCAAGGCACGAAAAGAGAACTCAAGTGGGTGCAGCGTCAGAGATAGTATATATCATATTGTTCGCAGGTTTGCAGGTTGGCGCATAAGCGACAGCGCTCGCATTGATATTGAATATCTGCAACTCGAATAATATAAACTTGCATATCGTCAGCACACGGATTGCGCGAGGAGATTTTTCATCGCGAACATATTCGCAGCTGACAGCATCCGCAGAGAAGTCGTCTTGATTTTATAAGCGACAAGGTGTGCGCACAGTGTACGGAACGCATGCAAATGATGTCAAAATTCGCAGGAATGTCACTGTATGCGAGATGCAGATGCGCGAACGAAAATGATCGTCAGCACATATGATTTACATCAACTGCGACTGGACGCACAGAATTTCGTTTAACAGCGCGCTCGCATTCGTTCATGCGACGTATATCAGCGATCATCAGTATGCGACGTACATCAGCAATCGATTTTCGCAAATGCTCGTATGATGATTTTAGCTCGTCAGCGCGATGTGCACTGATGTGATGCTCGTGTGCGCGATGTGCACGTCAGCGCGATCTCATGATTTCATCTGATGCAATGGACGCACGTTTTTAGGGCGCATGATTCCTAACGCGTCTTTATGCAGCGATACATATAAAATGTGTACGCGCGTCAGTATCCTCTGCAGAATGATTGTATACTTGCAGGCATACTGCTGTGGACGCATGATCACCATACTGCTGTGGACGCATGATCACCATACTGCTGTGGACGCATGATCACTATACTGCTGTGAATGTATGATCACCATACTGCAGCAATTCACACTATGTCCTGATGACTGCATAGATATTTCTAATCATCAGCATTTCATACTTATCTGAAGTATAGTGTGCAAAATGTTTATTTGAGCATACACTAACTTACAGCACATATTACTTGCAGCATCTGAGTATATGTACATCTTATACTGAATGACTGCCACACTGTAAGTTGTGCATGCATTGGGATAACAGATGTTCTATATGATCCAACTTGATCACGGTAACAGTTGGAATAGATGTGCACAAAGCATTCATTTGCAGTGCATGCTAACTATATTAGAACCCATACAGTATAAGGTGCCTGTTCATTAATCTTAACACAGTAATTAGCTCAATGTGACCCGGTGGAGTCGAGATACTCCTCGGACAACATATTGTTCTACTGTGGATTACTGAAAGGATACTCACCGGAGCTGTATGTGAAATATACCCAGCAACTCATTTTGTAAATGAGATTATTTTGGAATTACAATATATACTCCTAAGCTAAATATATCATGCTAGATGTATTCAGTGCATGGTATACTGATAATCCTGCATGATGAACTGTCTGGAAATGTTGTAATGTCCAGAAGTTATCTTACTGCAAAGTGTGTAAAAGTGCGCACACACACACACACACTGACAAAAGTGCTAATCAGTAAGCACTGCATGCATGCACACACATTGCATTGTATGTATTAATATTCACTGATTCAAAGTGAATTGATTAACTTAAATATCTATCATGTATATGATAATGTAGATACCACTTTCCAAACACATGTGCGTGGAAAGTGTCAGCGATTGTGATAGATATGGGAACAGATAAATCAACATGCTGTAGGGCTGGATGGAGTTATCTCCAGACCCGAAGGCAAGATACTGCACCCATGCAACAGCTGGTAACTGTTGGGTGCAGTCCACTCGTCATTCCACATATCATCGCTGGAGCAACATCAACAACTACATTGCATAATGATAATTGATTCAGATTTGATCAGTTCAAATGCATGTAACTCTCAGATCAGTATCTACATGACATCTGATAATAGTATTGAGGACAGCACACACATACAAATGTGTTGTGTCAAATTGCTGTGATTATATCAAGCAATGTCCAGATATGTTCTAAATAAGAAATATCATTTTTATAAATCTTAGAGCACAGACCTATGCTCAGAACAGATCATAGATTGACAAATATCACTAAAGTGGATGTTCCTAAATGGATGTTCCCACTTAAGTTGATAACTCTTTATATCATCAGAATGTACATTTACTGCCATGGGTTTAAATCAGTAAAACCCAGAAATGCTGTCAACCATAGATGTTGATATACAGCATAATTTACTTATTTGCCATGAAATTTGTCATGTGCAAAAATAAAGTTTATTGCAGTGATTCTGTACTTTACATTCCACATACACAGAGATATGTACATATATCAACATATATATATATATGTATATATATATATGTTGAAAAACAGCCAAAATCGGTAAAATTCTTTGGCGATAAATTTGAAAATTGAAAATTAGACCTTATTTTATTTGATATCATGATTTTATACCTATTAAGGTATGAGAAAATCATAATGACACATGTCATATCTCGTGTAACACCCTAGGTAATAGGTGTGGAATATGTGGGGGTGTACATATTGGCTGTAACAATAAATCGGTCAAAATGTTCTACGTGTAATCTTTTGAAAATTTGGGGTTGATTTTTTTTGCTATAATGAATATTTAGCTATCGAATAACAATCCCTGAATGGCACAACACGTGTAACACCCTGTAACACCCTAAAAATTGAATGTGTGTGTCATGGGGTGTAACGTACCTTCTGAACACCCTGGAACATTCAGTTTGGTATCAAAAGCAGTTTTGCTTAAAAACATTTGCAAAATATTTATACTGCTTATTTTTTTACCTATTTTAGGGTTACTGATACCATGTAACACCCTAATCATATTATTGGGTATATGGGCCACTGTAACATGACATGCCCTAAAATGCTACTATAATTTCGATAAACTTCGTGTTTGGCATTAACATATCATGCTGTTTTCAACACAGACATGATTATATATAGGGCAACAACCCAAGAACTGTAACAGATGCTTCCTATATGGAATGCATGCTATTTATGAGGTAAAGGCAATTGACAACTGCCTTATATCACACGCTTCCTTGAGGGGGGAAGAAGGTGGATATATATATATATATATACTTACCTCATTATTATGTACGAATGTACTACATGTATGTAAACATACCGATATACCATATATAACATATAAATCACACACACTCAGTTAGACGATTAGCTGAAGGTATTTTTGTGCTGTGTTTTGTTTTTAGATGGTTACAATCGAAGAGGAAGAGCATGAGATTCCTGATATCAACCCAGATCATTCGACATGGTTTTTCGACATCCTCGGTTCATACGATGCATACAGTCGGTTTAAAATCCCGAAGTGGATCGCTGGTTATGCCGATACACTAACCAGATATGACCACATAGGCTACTATGACAACATCAGTCGTATGAAGCCTGATATGAGCCGATACAAGGATCCTGCCAATGAGCCTCAGGCACCAGAAACCGAGTACACAGAAGATAGTCCTCCGATGGTTTTTGTAGATCCAGATGCAGATTCAGTCCCAGCACCAGCTCCACCTAGTTTGGTCCCAAAGGTGAAAATGACACCACCTAGGGAATTCAAATCAGGACAGGACGCAGAGGTCTGGTTGGACACGGTGGACAGATATTTCCAGTTCACTTATCCAGGTGTCAATGATAAGGACTTGATCACAGTGTTTCTGACTCTCATTCAGAATAACGACAGACACTATTTTCAGGTCTTGGCACAACAGCCATATGCCACCTATGAGATGGTCAGACAGACATTCCTCAGACAATTTGGTAATCCTCATAAGAGATCAGCAGCCAAGAAATACCTTATGGCACTGACTCAAGGAACCCAAACCTTTGCAGATTATTTGCGCACATTTACATCACTGGCTTCTCTAGCAGCAGTTGATTTGAATGATGTGCTAATAAAGGACAGATTCGTCACCAGTATGGATCCTGATCTCCGCAGACAGTTCCAACTCAGATTCCTGACAGAAGAGCAGAGGAACAATCTGTTGTGGCAAGAAACCACACAGATATTGCTTGATTTGAATTACGTCATTCACTCAAAGCAATCAGAAACCCTTCATTATCGGGGTCAGAAGGAGCAGTCATCTGGAGGTCCAGCCAAGAAGGAAAAGGACAGAGGACGTGGCCAGAAGCCATATGACAGATTCAACAAGAATCGGAATCAGAATCAGAATGGCAGCCAGAACTCCAATCAGAATCGGAACAAGGGAAAAGGTGGAAAAGGCAAGGGAAAAGGAAAAGGAAAATCACAGAATGATAAGACTTGCAATCGTTGTGGTCGTGTTGGTCACATCGAGAAGGATTGTTTTGCCACCAAGACCAATGATGGAAAGGAGATCAAGGGTAAGCCACCAGCTCAGAATCCTTTTCAGAATCGGAGACAGCCGCAGCAGAATCAGGGTGCTAAGGATGGGTCTGGCAAACTCATCAATACGATCAACACCTTGGTCAAGGAACTGAAGAGTCAGCACAGCATCAATGCAGCAGTTGCAACTCCAGCTCCAGTTCCAGCTTCAGCTCCAGCTCCTCAGGGAAACTCTCAGGGTACTGCACAGGTACCGGTGTTGAGAGCACCCCGAGGGTAGATCAGCCTGAAGATGCCACTGAAGCAAGTGGCCGGGTTGAGAGTATCTCAGAAGAAGTCCTTTCCAGTCTGACATTGCAGTTTCAGCAGATGGACACTCCCTCAGAGCACATCGCACAGATGCAGTCTCAAACAGCACAACAGCACAGCTGAAATCACAGAAGAAGTTGTTGTTGTACAAAGGGAAAGTATATGGACAGAGTACTCACATTTTGGTAGATCCAGGAGCTACATCGTCTTTCATCGACAGACAGTTTGCTGCTCAGCTTGGTATAGCACCCACAGACTCTTCATCGGTTTCAGTGGGATTGGCTGGAGGAAGCCAACTACCATGCACATCCTATCTTCCCAAAGTTACATTTTCTCTGGGCAAGTATAAGGATGCAGAAGATTTCTACATCATCGACATGAAACCATTCACTGTCATTCTGGGTCAAGATTGGTTGGAGAGGAGGAATCCACACATTGACTTTCAGACCAAAAATCTGACGATCACTAGGAAGCATTCATCAGGCTCCAGTATTCGCACAGTATTGTCCAGAGTTGAGCAGACTCCAGACTCAGATGACCTTCCTGAAATGGAATTGGTCAGCGCCACCACCATGAGAAAGCACCTTCGTCGCATTCGATCCAGTGGTTCGGCTGAAGAAGCCGTAGCTTATCTTTTCTTTCTCTCAGAGGTCGACGGTGAACTGGTCTTTGCAACATCAGACATCGACACCACTATGGAAGACCCCGAGGTCACAGCAGCACGTGATCAAGTGAGAGAAGACTTTTCAGACATATTCCAGGAGGATCTTCCAGCTGGTCATAGGCCGGAACGGTTTGAAGGTGGTTACTGTATCATAGAATCAACATTGAACCTGGGCACAAACCACCATCGCAGCCAGTACGTACTATCCCAGTTCCCATGATGGAAGAACTCAAACGACAGATCATCAAATATGTCGACTTGGGTATCCTTCGTCCGTCATCATCTCCATATGGATGTCCTATCATTTTCGCTCCTAAGCCAGGTGGGAAGTGGAGGATGTGCTGTGATTATCGAGCCCTTAATAACATCACAATTAAGGACACGTATCCATTGCCACCGCACGGCACCCTTCTAGAACAGCTGAAAGGCGCACGATGGTTTAGCAGATTTGACTTCAATCAGTTTTCCCATCAGATCCCTATACATCCAGATGACATTCACAAAACAGCTATTCGCACCAGATACGGTTCCTATGAGTGGACAGTCATGCCTTTCGGATTGACCAATGCTCCTGCAACAGCTCTACGTGTAGGAAATCGGGCATTCTTCGACTTCATCGATCGGTTCCTTGTCATTTTCATGGACGATACTATCGTATACAGTCCGGATTTTCACAGCCACGTGAGTCATGTCCGACAGTTTCTCCAGCGTTGCAGAGAACACCAGTTCTTCCAATCCTGTTCATGATTCCAAACCCATATCATGGGTTTTAACCGAAATGAGAACCCATGATATGGGTTATTAAAATTTTCGGAACCCATGATATGGGTTCTAAAAATCTCTAAAACCCATGGATAACCCATAACCCATGGGTTCTTGCTAGAATTTCAATGATATCAATAAATGTGTTAAACAACTCGGATCGGATGGGTAATGTTAGCTTATTCGTAGGTTAATTTTCAGCTTATGCATAAGCTGATTTTCAGCTTATTCGTAGGTTAATTTCAGCTTATGCATAAGCCGATTTTCAGCTTATTCGTAGGTTAATTTTCAGCCTATGCATAAGCTGATTTTCGGTATATTCGTAGGTTAATTTTCAGCTTATGCATAAGCTGATTTTCAGCTTATTCGTAGGTTAATTTTCAGCTTATGCATAAGCTGATTTTCAGCTTATTCGTAGGTTAATTTTCAGCTTATGCATAAGCTGATTTTCAGCTTATTCGTAGGTTAATTTTCAGCTTATTATGCATAAGCTGATTTTCAGCTTATTCGTAGGTTAATTTTCAGCTTATGCATAAGCCGATTTTCAGCTTATTCGTAGGTTAATTTTCAGCTTATGCAACCTAATGTGTTAGTAATTTCTGAGCTGTAAAACCTATACGATAACAGGTTTCAAGACAATTAAACCGGTTTTGAGACTACAATAACAGGTTTTGCTTAGGCATCACAATTGAGGTTTGGTCTACCTTGCTTGTCGTTGTCACAGATCTTGTTATCACGAACACTAATATTATGTGTATCAACCAAATATGTATCAAGCCTACCATACATGCAATAATAAGTTTGCCAAAATATTAACTTCTCGACTGTGGTTTCAAAAGTTCTAGACTATGGTTTCACTGGTCCCCCATTTCTTCAGTCTGGAACCCAAGAGAACCGGTCTCCTCCTCGAGGGTACCATTGCAGCTGTACTTGGTTTTGTACCTGTTCCAAATACTTTGAGACGGTGGCATATAGACTGCCTTGTTGACCGCGACTCGAGTCTGCGTAGCAAGAAAGCTCGGATCTTTGTTAGGATCGGACAAGTTCCCAGAAAGGGAAAACAAGTTCTCTGTGTTACCCTCGTGTGGGAGGTGTGAAGAAACTTGCTTAAACACTATGTAGTGCAGTGGGAAACGGAATCTGACTTCGTACATGAGTGCAAACTCGTTAAGCAGTTGAGTTTCCACGCCACATCACGCACCTGGAAACGTGTGTAAAGCGTCGAACTCGACAGCAGTGCACATATACTCGAGGGTCCTCTCTTCTGTCAACGGAGCTCCGCTTGGACTCTCCCAGTAGTCGCCAGGCACTTTGATCTGTTTTCCTATCACTTCAAGAGGTTTGCTCAGACACGGGTATTTTGTGAAGGCATGGTCTGTGAGCTGGGTAGTAGTAGGTTTCTTCTTTCTGCCCATGATTTAGGTGGTGGTGCGTCCGACGTCTCCGTATTTGTAGCCTCCAACACCTTGACCTAGGAACGAACGACTTAGAAAGTGTGGACTGTGACTCGTCTTTCGCACATGACTGTCAGCGTATCGATGACATATGATTGGCTCCAACGTCCAATACCCACGTGGGTTCGTGGGTTTCGTGGGATTTTTTTGAAAATCAGAACCCATGATATGGGTTTTTAAAAAAGTCGGAACCCATGATATGGGTTTTAAAAAAATCGCCGACCCAACCCATAACCCATGGGTTTTGCCGGAATCATGAACAGGATTGAGTTCTTCATCAGGCCTTCCAAGGTGGAGTTGTTCGTCAGATCTATAGACTTCATCGGACATCACATCTCTGAAGCAGGCTTGTCCATCATCGAAGACAGAATCCGAGCAGTTATGGCAATTCAGCCTCCAGTGTCTTATGGTCCTACCGTTGGAAAATAGCCTCTACGCCGTATGGCTAAAGATGGCAAGTCATCCCTTCGGTCATTCTTGGGCATGGTCGGTCAATTTAGGAGATTCATACCAAAGTTCTCCAAAGTTGCCGAGCCGCTCAATCGTCTCCTTAAAGATAATGCAGAGTTTATCTGGGAATCTGAGCAGCAGCAGGCATTTGATAACCTCAAAAGTGCCATCTGTAACGCTCCAGTATTGCAGCTCCCAGATCAGAAACTGCCATCTATTATGGAGGTCGATGGATCAGGCACACACGTTGGTCAAGTGATACTCCAGGATCAAGGAAAAGGTATAAAGCCATGTGGCTATCACAGCGTCACTCTATCCGATACACAGAGACGTTGGCCTATTCCTGAGATCGAGTTATTTGCCATTGTGGAAGGCTTCCGATTCTTTCGCCACATCTTGTTGGGAGCTCCTGAGACCATAGTACGCTCAGATCATCAGCCACTGGTTTATTTCCAGACCAAATCCACACTGAGCCCCAAACAGGCACGGTGGTTGGATGAGCTCTCCGAGTACAACTTCCGAATAGAGCACATTGCTGGCGAGAAGAATAAGGTTGCAGACGCACTCACGCGTATCTCTACACTCTTTGAACTCACTGATTGTCTGAAACATATAGACATCACCGAGGTTCCAGTCATACCACCTACAGATTCTACATTCATTGCTCTTATATCTTCTTCATCAGCTCATCAGCTGCACGACATCATTATATCCGAATATGATCGTGATACATTTGCACAGACTATTTTGGCTAAGCTGACATCATCGACTTCATCACAGTCAGTCAGCAGCTTCAGCTTCGAGCTCATTCAGGGGTTGATCTATCGTAAGACCATATATGGCAGACAGCTGTACATTCCACCAACAGCTAAAGTCCCCACAGATGACGGTGAGATCACACAGCTTCGCCACATTCTCCTTCATGAGTGCCACTCAGCCACTATTTCTGGTCATGTAGGCAAAAATCGCATGCTTCATCTTTTGCGTAGCCGGTATTATTGGCCAGGAATGACAACGGCAGCCATCAAGTACATTCGGGAGTGCCCCGTTTGTCAGCGCCAGAAAACGAGGCGACACAAGCCTTATGGTCAGGCACATATACGATATTCCGTGCCTAAGACAAAATGGCTAGATGTATCTCTTGATTGGATCACTGACCTGCCTATCACCACTAATGGGCACCACACTGAGAAGGAATCGTGGTAGAATGTGGTAAACTGGTGTTAAAATGTGGTAAACTGGTGGTAAACGGCGGTAAGCCCCTATGTGGGGTGGTAATCAGGTGGTAAACGTTAAAATATTTAAAAAAAAACTGACGGTAAATCATTGGTAATTTGCGGTAACATAGGTTGAAGCATGGTAAAAGCCTGGTAATTTCAGAACGGAGCGTGGTAAACGAGGATCTGGAATGGTAAATGGTCGTGGCCTAATGGTAAATGGATATAAAACTTCGCAATGTAGTATAAATATAGAGACGGAGCTGGTAAACCGTGGTAAACGAGGATCCTGAATGGTAGATGTGCAATTCTCTGGTCTGTGGCCAAGGTAGAATTGACAGGAGTGGAGCGACTGGCGAATGGCGGCCAGGTATGAACGCAGGCAGGGGTATACATCATCGTTCAGTAGATAGGTGGGATGCGTCACATACAGATCGTATCATACCTGTCTCGGCTAAACCAGTAGGGAGCCGAAAGGTAGCCGATTTTAGTGGCCACGCGCACCATAGCTGGTAAGAGATAGAGGTAACGTAGCCAAGAAACCAAGTTAGGTTCTTGAAGTTGAAGTTTTCAAAAAACAGTTAAACTGTAACAGTTTATTTTTTTGTTTATTTAATTTAAGTAGCAGAAGGTCGAGAAAGAAAATGGCTGGTAAGTAGTTTTACTTTTTTCTTGAATCACGCGGGTGACAGAAAGCAGTTCTGTTGCAATGTATGCAGAACAGGTAGTTTACTTTTAAAAGCGAGTACTGTTACTTAAGAATGGAGAGTACCCGGACAGGAGCAACGAGCGCTGCTGAACAAGGTGCACCTAAACGGGCAAGGACGGCCACGGTTGGCAGCGAGGCAGGCCAGGCCGCACTCGCTCCAAAGGTTACGTGCCCCATGCTTGTCTCTTGTGGATGTGCATGTTGGATAGGTTCGTGGCTTAATTAGTTAACCGCTGTTCGACTGAAAGAGCGGACGGCTCCTGAAAGTTTCTGCGTAAATAGGTGGTCAGCGAATATGTGGATACACACAGCCGGTGACTGCGCCCTGGTGCGGAATCACGTGCTTAGGAAAAGTCACCGGCTGTGCGTATTCATTCAGGTATGCAGGCCAGGCCGCACTCGCTCCAAAGGTTACGTGCCCCATGCTTGTCTCTTGTGGATGTGCATGTTGGATAGGTTCGTGGCTTAATTAGTTAACCGCTGTTCGACTGAAAGAGCGGACGGCTCCTGAAAGTTTCTGCGTAAATAGGTGGTCAGCGAATATGTGGATACACACAGCCGGTGACTGCGCCCTGGTGCGGAATCACGTGCTTAGGAAAAGTCACCGGCTGTGCGTATTCATTCAGGTATGCGGACTCCCCTGTTTTCCGGCATGCACGCTGTGGGATGCCACTGCTGTGGGAATATCCCATGGTTTCCGCAGTGGATTCAAACATGCTTTCGTGAACTGGTGCGCAGGCCTCCGAAGCTGCAACCGTGCAGGGAGGCGGCCTCCCCCCGGTCGCTGGAGGAGTGGTCGAGGAAAACCCGGTAAGACCGTGAACTTTTCCTTCCCCTCCCTTCCCGTACGGGATCCCGCCCGCCCGCCCTTCATCTAGTGAACGCAGCCGCCACTCCGCGGGTGCCTGGTCAGCAGCCTGTCGGGCGACTGTTCATCTGCGGTTGCGAATCAGCGGCCAAGGGGTGAACAGCGAGTCATGGGTGGGATTGTTTTTTTTCCCCGGCATATATCTTTGTTTATTTCTTTGTAGAAAGGTGCATAGGGTGCACGCAAGGAACATAGGACCCAGGGACAAAGGGTGCGGGGAGGCTGCTCCGCTCCGCGCCGAATCAGGCGCGTGGCGCGTGCGGCGCTCTCCCCGGCGCTGTGCCTTATCCTGCTTCATGTATGCGGCCTCTGCTCGACTTGATGCATGTGGGCCTGTGGCCTCTGCTCAAACCAGTCCGTCCGTCCTAAGTTTCATAGAATCATGTTTCCTGTGTTTCTCTTTCCTCCCTCGTTGCATGTGGGCCTGTGGCCTCTGCTCAAACCAGTCCATCTGTCGTAAGTTTCATATCATGCTTCCTGCGGTTGCGAATCAGCGGCCAAAGGGTGAGCAGCGGCGCTGCAGGTCGTGGGTGGGGAGGGATGCGCGAGGGGGCGCGTACCGTAGATAGGTGCATAGTGTGCACGCAAGGACCATAGGACCCAGGGACAAAGGGTGCGGGGAGGCTGCTCCGCTCCGCGCCGAATCAGGCGCGTGGCGCGTGCGGCGCTCTCCCCGGCGCTGTGCCTTATCCTGCTTCATCTGCGGTTGCGAATCAGCGGCCAAAGGGTGAGCAGCGGCGCTGCAGGTCGTGGGTGGGGAGGGATGCGCGAGGGTGTGTGTACGGTAGATAGGTGCATAGTGTGCACGCAAGGACCATAGGACCCAGGGACAAAGCGTGCGGGGAGGCTGCTCCGCTCCGCGCCGAATCAGGCGCGTGGCGCGTGCGGCACTCTCCCCGGCGCCGTGCCTTATGCTGCGTCATCTGCGGTTGCGAATCAGCGGCCAAAGGGTGAGCAGCGGCGCTGCAGGTCGTGGGTGGGGAGGGATGCGCGAGGGTGTGTGTACGGTAGATAGGTGCATAGTGTGCACGCAAGGACCATAGGACCCAGGGACAAAGCGTGCGGGGAGGCTGCTCCGCTCCGCGCCGAATCAGGCGCGTGGCGCGTGCGGCACTCTCCCCGGCGCTGTGCCTTATGCTGCGTCATCTGCGGTTGCGAATCAGCGGCCAAAGGGTGAGCAGCGGCCAAAGAGTGGCTCTCCCCGGGCCATCGACAGGGCCATGGATACCTGGCGATGTCGGTCCCGAGCTGCGCATGCTTCCACAGCCATCGAGTGTATGCCCCTGTGACAGTGTCCGTTCGCGTGTTTTTGTAGGGCCGCTCTCGCTGCTCTCTACGCACATGGCTGCTTGTAATAGTCCCCGGCGATGGCAAGTGTTTCATATGGTCGCTAGCAGCGGCAACTACCGGCCAGTTTAGTGAGCAGGCCTTGAAGGGAACTGTGGCCGCGATGGCCAAGTCTGTGGGTTGGGGCTCTACCCAGACGGGCATTACTCCTCAACAAAAGAAATAGTTGTGTGACCAACACCGGTGTCATTGGGGCTACCTGGTGAACAACACCCTGACAGTCTATGCGGAACGAGTACACAGCACGGTTCTGGTGTTGAGACTTTCGCGCGGCGGGACTCATGTTGACCTATATAGGCGAAGGGATAGTTCGCCCTGCTTGCATAGACTTGTCGACTTGCATGGTTACGGCATTGCAGTGGAGTGGGTTCTGCCCACGCCCACGGGCACTTTTGTTGACCTGACGTGAGCGCACACCATGTGATACACTACGCCTGCGTGTTTCCAGGATACGAGTCCTCTCTTCTGGCACGTGATTTTAAACGGCACTATCAAAGACTTCGTGTATAGGATTAACAGCAAGCTTCGTTAGCGCGGTTGTCATAGAAGCATAGTAGTTACCGTCTACCATCGTGGCGTGCCGGATAATCCTGAATACGTATGCTGCAGACGATGTTACTATGTAGTATCGTAAAATGAAAGTTATTATCCAGTGCGCTATGCCCTGGGCCTGTGGCCTCTGCTCGAAGCAGTCCGTCCGTCCTAAGTTTCGTAGAATCATGTTTCCTGTGTTTCTCTTTCCTCCCTCGTTGCATGTGGGCCTGTGGCCTCTGCTCAAACCAGTCCGTCTGTCGTAAGTTTCATATCATGCTTCCTACGGTTGCGAATCAGCGGCCAAAGAGTGAGCAGCGGCGCTGCAGGTCGTGGGTGGGGAGGGATGGCGGAGGGTGCGCGTACGGTAGATAGGTGCAAAGCGTGCACGCAAGGAGCATAATAGGACCCAGGGACCAAGGGTGCGGGGAGGCTGCTCCGCTCCGCGCCGAATCAGGCGCGTGGCGCGTGCGGCGCTCTCCCCGGCGCTGTGCCTTATGCTGCCTCATCTGCGGTTGCGAATCAGCAGCCAAAGAGTGAGCAGCGGCGCTGCGAGTGGTGGGTGGGGAGGGATGGCGGAGGGTGCGCGTACGGTAGATAGGTGCAAAACGTGCCCGCAAGGACCATAGGACCCAGGGACCAAGGGTGCGGGGAGGCTGCTCCGCTCCGCGCCGAATCAGGCGCGTGGCGCGTGCGGCGCTCTCCCCGGCGCCGTGCCTTATGCTGCTTCATCTGCGGTTGCGAATCAGCGGCCAAAGGGTGAGCAGCGGCGCTGCGAGTGGTGGGTGGGGAGGAATGCGCGAGGTTGCGCGTATGGTAGATAGGTGCAAAGCGTGCACGCAAGGAGCATAGGACCCAGGGACCAAGGGTGCGGGGAGGCTGCTCCGCTCCGCGCCGAATCAGGTGCGTGGCGCGTGCAGCGCTCTCCCCGGCGCCGTGCCTTATGCTGCTTCATCTGCGGTTGCGAATCAGCGGCCAAAGGGTGAGCAGCGGCGCTGCGAGTGGTGGGTGGGGAGGAATGCGCGAGGGTGCGCGTACGGTAGATAGGTGCAAAGCGTGCACGCAAGGAGCATAGGACCCAGGGACCAAGGGTGCGGGGAGGCTGCTCCGCTCCGCGCGGAATCAGGCGCTTGGCGCGTGTGGCGCTCTCCCCGGCGCCGTGCCTTATGCTGCTTCATCTGCGGTTGCGAATCAGCGGCCAAAGAGTGAGCAGCGGCGCTGCGAGTGGTGGGTGGGGAGGGATGGCGGAGGGTGCGCGTACGGTAGATAGGTGCAAAGCGTGCCCGCAAGGACCATAGGACCCAGGGACCGAGGGTGCGGGGAGGCTGCTCCGCTCCGCGCCGAATCAGGCGCGTGGCGCGTGCGGCGCTCTCCCCGGCGCCGTGCCTTATGCTGCTTCATCTGCGGTTGCGAATCAGCGGCCATAGGGTGAGCAGCGGCGCTGCGAGTGGTGGGTGGGGAGGAATGCGCGAGGGTGCGCGTACGGTAGATAGGTGCATAGCGTGCACGCAAGGAGCATAGGACCCAGGGACAAAGGGTGCGGGGAGGCTGCTCCGCTCCGCGCCGAATCAGGCGCGTGGCGCGTGTGGCGCTCTCCCCGGCGCCGTGCCTTATGCTGCTTCATCTGCGGTTGCGAATCAGCGGCCAAAGGGTGAGCAGCGGCGCTGCGAGTGGTGGGTGGGGAGGGATGGCGGAGGGTGCGCGTACGGTAGATAGGTGCATAGGGTGCACGCAAGGGCCATAGGACCCAGGGACAAAGGGTGCGGGGAGGCTGCTCCGCTCCGCGCCGAATCAGGCGCGTGGCGCGTGCGGCGCTCTCCCCGGCGCCGTGCCTTATGCTGCTTCATCTGCGGTTGCGAATCAGCGGCCAAGTGGTGAACCGCGAGTCATGGGTGGGACAGGCTTTGTGGAAGGCTGCCGTCGGACGGGCATATGACCAGACGACCAGCGACGGCTGGCCATATGTAGGGTCTTATGTAGCGCGACGGCTGTATCCATATCCGTCAGCTTATGGACGGACATGGTATGGTGCGCAAGTGTTGTCCGCCAAGTGGGTCAACGAGGTGGGCGGCGAAGTAGAAGAATACGAAGGTCCTTGGGTCACGGGTTACGTACCGATCGTCACCTCGCCGCCGGGTAGGGGTATCAATTTTTATGTTTCTGAGCGGCAGTTCATCCCTCCCGGTGCCATTGACCACGGGTTCCCAGAAGTGCATCGGGTCACCGTGCCTGCAGAAGGGCAGCCCCGGCTGCTGTATAAAGTTCGATACCCTTGGGACGGGGACGAGGAGGAGCTGTGGCAGCATGAGGTGCTAGCTGGTGTCCTACACTTTTCGGTAGAGAAAGACCGTGGCTGCCGCATAGTGAAAACCAAGTAGTGGACAACTAGGCAAAAACATACCTCACCAACCGTAATTGATGAAGACATACGTTTATAACAGATGTATGCGTGCGTATTGTGTGTGCGTATTGTGTAGAAATATACAAATAAATAATAATAATAAACAAGAACCATGGGCGCGGGGAGGCCGGTGTGCATGGTGGCACGGCGGCTGGTTATAGCAGGATGTTTAGGAGGAACTGCGTGACGTTATGGCAAATTGACCCTAGGTCACGGGCTTGCACATGGAGATGCAATGGAGGAGGAATACACGTGGGAGGACGTCCAGAGAATCTTTTTCCCCAGATCCGAGGAGGCGTTCTGCATAGTGTGTTTAGAGGAAGTGGATCTGGAGGATGTAGTGGACTGCGGTGGCCTAGGATGCGAGTGTAAAGAGAAATACATGCATATTTGGTGTTTTTCTTTGCTTGTAGAAACCCTTGCCTCCTCGAGGTGGGTGACGTGCCCATGCTGTAGGCAGAAGTGGTTTGAGTGAACCTCTTTTCAACATGTGTGTACATTATGTGAATAGTACATTATGTAAATGCTACTGAGTCTCCGCTGGCCTTTTGTTAGGTTGTTAACTTACAACTTGTTATTTGTTCTTTAAAAGTGATCATGTGGATGTTTTCGGTGTCCTTCAAAGTGTCAACCTGTGGTTGCGATCGTCGCTGGGGATGCATGCGCGAGGGTGCGCGTACGGTAGATAGGTGCATAGTGTGCACGCAAGGACCATAGCACCCAGGGACAAAGGGTGCGGGGAGGCTGCTGGCCAACCAGTCGTGGGTGGGGAGGGATGGGCGAGGGTGCGCGTACAGTAGATAGGTGCAGAGTGTGCATGCAAGGACCAGAGGACCCAGGGGCAAAGGGTGCGGGGAGGCTGCTCCGCTCCGCGCCGAATCAGGCGCGTGGCGCGTGCGGTGCTCTCCCCGGCGCCGTGTTATAGGCTGCTTCATCTGCGGTTGCGAATCAGCGGCCAAAGGGTGAGCAGCGGCGCTGCGAGTCGTGGGTGGGGAGGGATGGGTGAGGGTGCGCGTACAGTAGACAGGTGCATAGTGTGCACGCAAGGACCAGAGGACCCAGGGACAAAGGGTGCGGGGAGGCTGCGCGCGATGGGGGTTGTGATCCCTAGCGTTGAACGTGTAGTTTGTGGTATGCGTGGCAGCATACATGGGTCAACACGGAGAACGGGGGCTCGCTGCCTGTGCGTATTGGATGGTCGGTGACGCTTCAAGAAAGCCGGTTCGTACCGGCGCCCTGGATTATCGAAGCGAAAATTGTCGGATTCAACCCAGACCACGTATGGACCGCGGCGCCCACGGAACATGATGTTCCTGAAGGGACGTATGATGGAGAATTTGGAGAGCGGCCCCCAAACGGTTACGTGGTCGTGCGGCTGTACCACCCGCGAAGGGAGCATTGGCTGGAGTGGCAGGAGTATGCACAAATTGTGGAATCGGAGGCGGAGTGTCCGACACACACGGATCCGTCCGACGATGACGAGGAGTATGTTAGTGAAACTAGCGAAGAAGACACCAATTAACATGCTCGGCCTGTTTGCGTACTTAACGTAATGTAATGAGATGTAACAATATTGAGCATAAATCATCTTTGTGTGTAAAACGCGTGCGTGCGTGCGTGCGTGCGTGTGCGTGTGTGTATGAGACCGCCCTGGACGGCCTGCCCTGGTGGACCTCAAAAGTCATTATGATGCAATGTCGCAAGATCTGATTATGCATGTACCCGACGGTGCTGTGTGCATGCACGGGGTGGGGACCGATTGGATCGGGGAGGCTGCTCCGCTCCGCGCCGAATCAGGCGCGTGGCGCGTGTGGCGCGTGTGGCGCTCTCCCCGGCGCCGTGCCTTATGCTGCTTCATCTGCGGTTGCGAATCAGCGGCCAAAGGGTGAGCAGCGGCGCTTAAAATCGTGGGTGGGATGGGTTGGGGTATCCCGGGTGGGTCGGTGCGGGGCGCACTATGTTGGCCAGGTATCAATGGCGTGCTCTGTCATGGACGGCCATCCACATGCGGATACGCCATGTAGGGTTCTTCACGTGCAGGCGGGGCTACCCGAAGATCTGGAGGGGCTAGGCATGCACGTGGTGCCCCCTCCCATATCCTGCGGGTCCAACGGGAACTGCGTATTGGTTGACCTGGAGAAGGCGTGCCTGCTTGTCTGGGCCGCATGCTGTATGGCCACCCTTAGTATGGTGCAGAACCAGTGCGAAAGACACGGGCGCACGATTCAGGATCTGGTGAACTTGGCGGATTTCTGGACGGCGGCTATGGAAGAATTGGAATCCCCATCACCGGCTGATTCAGCGATGATGACTAAACGGTGTGAAGCTGTCGCGCTGGGGAACCGTGAGGAGAACGTCAGAAGCTCCTGGGAACGGGTACAGTCTTTTTGCAAGCTCCATCGCATCGCCGTGCGTGAAGGGGTTGACCCCACGGCACTGGGCGATGCGTTGCAGCTGCGCATACGTTTATGCCACCAGAAGATTGAAGACTGTAAGGCGGAGTGCGCGCGGATCTTGGAAACGTTCGTGTGCGTGAAGGGTTGTCCCCGCTGTACATCGTTTTTCACAAAAGCTACAGACTGTGCGGTTGCGAATTTTCTGACGCCCTCTTCCCTGTTCAGCACGCGTGAGTGGGACCCGCGGGTCGAGCGGGACGAGCGGTGTCTCCGACCAGGGGCCAGGTATTCCGTGAAGGTGGACTGGGAGCGCGCGAAAGCGGAATATCCGGGGATCTGGGGAAGGTGCTTGAGCATCATCACGCCAGCATGCAGAAGGCGGTCCGGGTGTCAGGGGTTGGCCAGTTCTTGCTATCCCCAGCTGTCCTCCTGCGCAACCTGGGGAGCTGGGTGCAGTTGTGG
>LGRX02015660.1:0-35472 GCA_001247695.2 Cymbomonas tetramitiformis | reverse complement strand
GTCAATCTAATCAAAATTGTATGCCTATAGGAGTTTGTGTTCAAAATGCAACAACCGGAAATTCTTGTTTTGTTTGTACAAAAGGATTCACAACTTGCAAAGCTATTGATGGAAGTTATGTTAAAGGTCAAATGTTAGGTTGTGCTTCGGGAGGTTCAGTCAATTCTTCACAAATTACTACAAATAATGTTGGAATTATTGGCGTGTGTATGGAAAGTAAAGTTATAACAACTCCGGGTTCGGGATTATTGGTTTGGATTAAACCTGATTTTAAATTATAAATTTATATCTTATATTTATTCTATATCATAAAATAAAAATGGCTTCTTTTGGTAAAGATTTGATTTGTAAAAATCTACAATGTACAACCGTTAATGGAAATGCACCTAGTGGGGGAAGTTCAAAATGGCTAGATGTACAAGGAACAACAAATGATATTGAACGAGCTAACGGCAAAGTTACGGTAAAAGACGTCTTTGAAACAAAAACTTTACAATATCAAAATCTTGATATAAGAAATTTTCCAAGAAATAATCCAATACCCGGTCAAAGTATTCGTATTTTAGAATTTGCAGAAAACACTTTTAGTGCAATGTATTTATTTCAATTACAAGCTAACGAACTAAATAAAGATACTGTAAAATTCAAAATTCAACATGCTGATGAAGGTGTCAATAATATTATTGGAGACGAATATATTCTAAAATGCTCGGGTCTTGCTATATTTACCGGAATAAGTAACCCTTTCAGTTTGGTAGCTTCATCTAATGTTATTGGAAACAATAATCTCGAACTTCAAATTAGTTCACTAAATGGAAATTTTTCGACAAGTGCTGATGTACTTCGATTTGTATTAGAATTAAGTCGACAACCTTCGATTACACAAGAAAATATAGTTGTGTCGTAACTTTTTAATAAATTATATTTAGATTTATTTTAACGTATTTACATTTTATTATTCTTATTATTTTTATTTTATTTATGATAAATTATTTTTTTCTAATTTATGATAAATTATTTTTTTCTAATTTATCATATTTATATTTATTCCACCGGAAACTCTCACCGAACCGGATAAGTTCACCGGAAGCTCACCGGAAGCTCACCGGACCGGATAAATTTCACCGGAAGCTCACCGGAATTGTCTAGGGTTTGGAGGGTAGTAGGATGTTGTAGGGTTTGGCGATAAGATTTTTCCCCAACCCTAGGCGCAGCCTAGGGTTTTGTTGGTGGGGGAAAATTTTGTCGCCAAACGCTACATCATACTACTAGGACCAGCGCGACATAAGCGGCCTGCGCGATGCAATGAAGCCGAAGGTTGCGCCGAAGCTGCGCCCAGCGCGCTGCAAAGCGAGGTTTGTCCAACCTGGCCGGCAAAGCGGGCAGGCGCACGCGGCCCAACAGGAAAACCTGAGACCAACGCAAAGGCGGAACGCCCCATCCACGGCCACGTTGAACGTGATGTGCGTCCAAGGGGTCGTCCGGGACATGAAGGGCGTGGCACGCCACATCCCCCGCGAAGACGTCGGCACAGACCCACAGCCAAGCAAGGACTGCGATCAGGAGGGCGGCTGCACACCGTGACCAGCACGTCAAGAAAATGACCACAGCGCGCAGGGGCACGACCGTCCAACCGTCGGCACGAACGAGGTGCACGCCAGCATAGACGCCCGTGGTGCGCAGGACAAGCAACCCAATGTACCAAACGCAGGCGAGGGCCCATAAGATCCAAACGTCATAGTATGCACGACAAGGATAACGTCGAGCAGTCGACCACCACACCGGCAGCCAGTTCAAAAACGAGGCCACAAAGTGCCCCCACCAAATGCGAGGAGGGCACCATGTCAAGTGCCACGATATCGCTTCCCACACCGCCCAGACGGCGACCATGGGCACGGTACCTCGTACCAACCACCACCAAATCACTGCACTGCCTGCAAGCGAAAAACACGCCTGCAGGACCCCTGGCCGTAAGTGGACCGCCCGTGCAGGCAGCCCACGGCCACAGCGTCGGTTGTGCATCAGGGCTGCCCGCCCGCTGTGCCCGGGGAGCCCTCTTGAAAATGCGCCTGCTCACGCTGCGCCTCACGCCTCTCGTCCGTATAATGCTGGAACGCCTCCGTAGCCGCACTCCAGTTTGAGAGTGCTGGAGAAGGAGGACGGCGTGAGCCGTGGCCGGCTGGGATCCTGGACGTCCGCGGCGCGTGGATGACACGGGTAGCAGCCCCATGACGGTCAACGGAAGGGGCAGGCGCACGTGCAGCACCACCTGCGGTCGGCTGATGTGCGAACGCCATGGGAGGAGGCGGCCATTGATGACGCGCAGGGGGGTCGCGAACCTCGTCCACATTCCTCGACCAGCGTGTATCCACGTGCTCTGACCTCATGGCCAGATGAGCCTCACGGGCGGGTGGCTGCGGCGAGAGAAGGCGCGCCTCCAAGTGGCGCAGGGCCGTCTGCAACCAGGGCACGGCTGTTTCCGAGTAACCCCACTGCACGTGAGTGAACTTCCGGTCGTCCCGCCCAAGATACTCGTTTGTGAACTCCGTTCGCCAAGGCAGACACCGTTGATCATCCATGAAAACATAATGCACCGGAATGGCGTTCGGGTGCGCCTTGCAGCGCAGAACGTGCGCCGACTCAAGCTCTACGTAGTTGCACAGCAAGGACTCGACGTTCCTTGCATAACCCTTGTCGTGCCTGTGTCCTGAGGCACGATGCGACAGATCAGCATAAGCGGACATGATAGCCCCCAACAGGTTGGCAGACACCGTCTGTCCCCCAAGGGGGAGGCGCCAGCCCATCTGCCCGCAAGAGATCGTCTTGTCGTGCTTCTTGGCGACTGCGCTGGTGATGCCCGGATGTTTCCGCATATTAAGACCCCGCTCCTGGTTGCACACGCCCAGCTCATACACAACCCGCTGGTCCTGGCAGCGGTTCGTGTGTGCCACGGCAAACTTCACCATGAAGACGGTGAGGTTGCGGTGTTCCCTCAAGCTGCGCACCTCTGCCACGGTCAGAAACCTGCCTACTGCACTGACGGATGAGGTAGCCATTCGCACGGTGTCCCAATCCGATCCCGCCGGAGATGAAGGCCTCGTAGGAGACCGAGACAGGTGACGTGCCCGCGGCGAACTCGGAGGTGAAGAAGGTGCGCCTCTCGAGGAGCGTGGCCGGGCATCACGTGGATCCGCCCGCGTGCCAGCGTCGCTCGCAGCAGGTGATGCAGGGCGCAGTTCCCGTTGAGAAGGACGAGCTGCAGCGGCGCCAACGATCTGAGATGATGGCTCATGAGAATCCTCCACGGGCCCACCGTCGCTGGATGCCGGCGATGGAGTAGGCCCATGCATGAGGGCGAGGAAGGCACTGCGTGGCGAGCCCGGTGGCGAGCCACTGGCGGACCTGGCACGAGAAGGGCCAGCGGCAGCCTGGGGCGGCACTTCCACAGCCCGAGACGGTCCTGCCCCAGCGGCGGGGACAGGTGGCTGCGCAGGGGTACGCTTGGTGAGTCGTAAACGAGCCATGTTATCGGGCGGTGGTGGCCTACGCTCCGCGTCCGCATCGAGCGCCTCACGGCCCTGCCGCCTGGTGTTGACTGACTTGAGCATCTTCCGCATCTCCCCCAAGCGCACGTACTCCTGGGCGGCAGCATTCTCGGAGAACACCCTGCCAGGTCCCCCAAGCCCATCCCCCACTGGGTAGTACTTGGTGCTGGAATCCGAGAAGACAAGCTCTAGAGGAGGTGTCTCGCCGCCATGTCGAGTATACTGGCGGAGTATGCCTTCGGAGAGAGCCTCAATATCCACTGGGCAGAGGTATCGGAGCAGCTGGTACGTCCAGACGCCCGCGCTCTCGTACCAGTGAGGGAGCTGGAGCTCACCCAGGACCTCCTCGCGATTGGACACGCGCACGTGAGACAGCGTGCAGTGCAGCAGGTCAAGCTGCTGCGTGGCTGCGCTCGGCTGAACACAGAAAACACGCTTCCTCAGATCCCACATAAGGGTACCAGTGACTTCACCACTGGGGTACTTGAGCAGTGACTGGAGCGTGTTCTGCAGCTTTTGGATTGGGTTGTAATCGCACTGCACCCTGCTCTCCCGGGGCCTGATGACGTCCTGCTTGCTGGCCGAGGACGGCACCTGCGTCATGTAGTCGCCATCGAGCACCCAGCAGTCCTTCCGATCGTCGTGTGCCAGCTTTTGGTCCACGTATAGCCAGTTCGGGGCCATCAGCTGGTGCATGCTCACCCACTTCTGTTCGAGGCAGCGGGCGAACTCCACGCAGACATGCTCACAAGAGGGTCTGTCCGGCAAGTCCTGGGCGGGGTTCTGGAGGATGCGGCAGAGGCGCGCGATGTGATGCCGGTCCAGATACAACCTCTGGTCCGACCAGTGATAATCGAGAGGGGTGTCCAACGACGGATGGTCCCCAGCATTTACCCGTGAAGGACTCCGTGTCCAGTCGGTGACCCACTTCGCGTGCCCACCCTTCCAGGGATCCGGTTCCTTGTATAACTGCTCGAGCAGGTGCTCCGACTCTTCCTGTACGGCGGGCGTCAACAACGGCAGGCTACTACGTCGGCCGCCCTCGAGAGAGCACTCCTGACTGCGACGTTGCGCCTCAATCTCTGCTGGCGTGGAAGTTCGATGTCGTGGGAGATCAGCAGGTGGTCTCGGCGAAGGAGGTTGTGACCTCACTGGTGACTCGTCATTGTCGTGGAGGTGCTCGTGCCGAACCCCAGAAGCCGCGAATATCTCTTCGCTCGTGCTCAGAGGCGTGTGTCTCAGCCAATCACACTCTAGTCCCGGTCCGAAAATCTCTGACTGCAGACACACCACCGGGTCCACACGCCTGGGCAGGTCAGGACGCTTGGGTGGCGTCATGTCCACCAGCGGAAGTACCACCTGAGCGTTCATGCCCAGGATTGTTGGCGCATGCGATATAGCCACTCCACTCCCAAGCTTGATATCAATCATCAGGGAGTTCTTCAATGGCCCAGTACCTATCAGCAGGTCCCACGAGTTTTCTGGCTCGAAGGTCACGAAGGCGTACAGTCGGTGCAGCGTCATGTGCGGCGTGCCCGCAGCGAGGATGACGTCCACATAGCAGTAATGCGTGAACTTCGTTGGGCTGTTGTCACACCTGGTGACCTTTGCACCAGTGCGGGCCTCGTACACCGTGAGGCCCAGTCGCCTCACAACCGCAATAGAGATGATGTTGCAGTTTGCGCCGGTGTCCATGAGGATCGCCCGATACAACATGAGCTCTCCACCCGACGACACCAACGCCAGACCCTCGTATAACGTGGCGTTCTGCAATTTGCAGATGGGCTGGACCTGAGCCATGAGCAACACCTGTTCGTCGGTTAAATGCTGCTTCATCTTTGCCCTCAGCGTGTCGTAGGCACGGGTCTTGATGGTGCCAGCCCGCACATGTCCATGGTCACTGAAGTCTACCACCCCCAGGTCGTCCACGCAAGCAGCGGCTGCACACCGGGCGGCGGCGCTGTCGACCACGCCGTTGGGCATCTCGTCCAACGGCACCTCCTCGACTGCACAGTGTTCTGCACCATCTGCCTGGCGTCTCACCTGTTGCACAATCGCGTCGAGTGAATGCTCCAGTTCATGCTCGTTGACCTCAGTGGGCTGCTCTGGCTCCTGCTCGTTGGCCTCGATGGGCCGCTCTGTGGCATCACGTGGCTCGTTGCCCATGAGCTCATCCAACGCCAGGAGGTTCTCGAAGTCCTTAGGCAGATCGATGGCGTGCTGGGATATCAGGGTGGCCGCGATTTGTGAGCAAGAGCGCACGGCACTACGCAAGTTGGACGCCAGCAGATGGAATTTTCTGCTGAGGACGTTGGGAGGAACGGCCCTGGGTATCTGAGCAGCCTTGTCAAACTCTTCCGGCGTCTTGGCCTGGAAGCTCTGCATCCTCTGAGTGCTGCCCAGGGCGACTGCTGCCCTGGCCTGGAGATCTGGTACGGGAATGATGCCTGCATCATGGCTACCCCCAAGCCTATCACCAGTAAGGCGGTCCTCCTCACTCTCCTCGTGCTCGGCCTGCTGGTTGAAGTTGGAGTTGTACTCAGACTCGGCATCGCTGTCTTCAGACTGGGCCTGTGCCTCAACGCCCTTGCCACCATTGGCCGGCGCTCCTGGCTGCAGACCTGCCAATTCCGCGGCGAGTTTCTCCTTCACCTCAGCGCTGGCTGCCACCTGCTGCGACTGCTGCGGCTTCTGCTTGGCCTCCGGCAGCTTGAGCCACTCCTTCGTGGTGATCCCCATCTTGTGGTCGTTGAAGCGGTGCGCGATGTTGTAGGCGCGCATCTGTGCGTTCTTGACCTCATCCGGCCACTTGGAGTTCTGCCTGTCCTTGAAAAAGTTCGGCGGCACTCGGGCCTCGCGACACCCCGTGTAGCAGCGCTCTGGGGAGTGGGGCAGCTTCGTGAAGCAATACTCGCACTGGAACTTCTTCGCAGCATCAGGTGGTGGCACCCTGCTGTAGGTGGACTTCTGACGCTCGGCGTTGTTCACCTCCCTCGAAGGCTTCTTGGAGTCGCTGCCAGCATGCTGCGCTAGCTCTCGTTTCTTGGGGTCTCTGCGCCTGTCCCCAGTCTTGGCGGCAGAACTCGAGCGTCTCATGCTTGAGACCAGTGCGGCCAGATCAAGCCCCAGCTGTCTGGCCTCATAACAGGAGTATACGCAATTGAGCCTGCGAGTCAGCTCCTGCTGCAGTGTGAGGGCCCAAGCCTCCGCATCGTTTTTCAGCTTGTCCTGCACCTCAACGATGATCTCCAAGTCCTCCCACGTGACCTTGTTGGGGGCGGGATGACTGACCCGCAGCTGTTCGGATACGCGATCCCGGTATTCTCTGATGCGCAAGCCCTTGACGCACTCCTCGATGTCCTGCCTGACAATGGGGTCCTCCACCTTCTTGCCGGTGTTGAGCGCCGCCTCCCTGCGACGACAGCTCTTCACGTAGGCGAGACCGTCCTCCTCGGTGGTCTGCGGCTTGGCCACCAATAGATCCTCCTTCTCCTTGGTGCCCTTCATGAGGAACTTGGCTTCGAGCTCTGCAACGAAAGCCCTCAATGCCCAGAAGTAGTGAGAATCTTCCGTGCCATCTGGCCCCGTGAGACCCTTAGTAGAGGTTCCATCGCCTGCCCACTCGTCAGAATCTTCTCCATCCACATCACCTTCCTCAAACACCTTGCAAACTGCCCAGGTTGACCCTGGCGCCAACTCATGGAAAGGAGGCTGTGCGCAACGCACTGATCCTTCATATGCGTCTCTCAAGGTGAGATCCTTCAGGACATGGCAAGCGTGTGAGGCCATGACGCCATTCTTCAGGTACGCAGCACACCACCAGTCATATGCGACTGAGGTCGAATGATCGTCTCCTGCTAGAAACGAGGGCAGGCTGTCCCACAGCGATCTGAAATCTGGCCTGGAGTCAGCGAAAGCCTTCTTCTGCTGCTGACTGAGCGCCCAGAAAGATGCTGACTTCATGTGTCTACGCTTCTTAGCCTCGAAAGCGCGCTGTACTTTTGCTACCATGTCAACAAAGCGCCTGATGAAGAGCGCTCTGTCCTCATTCTTGCCACCGGTGTACTGAAGTTTGACCTCTTCCTTATCAAGCGCATGACTGTCTCTGTCATAATAGTCCATCTCGTCTACGTCGTCTAACGCAAAGAGAAACTGATTTGTGGGCGCTGAGGCTGCTACTGCTGCTGCAAGTGCTGAAGCTGCGAACGCTGTTGCTGCTGGTGATGCTGGCGCGGAAGGAGTGGATTCTGGACCCGACCCTTCTGCGCTCATATACCCCGTATCAAGGTCCTGACTGACTCGCTGTCGTGCCAGTCGCCGTGCCTCACGATCTCTGGCCCGGACAGAGGCAGCGCTTGGCTCTGTCTCGCCCTCCGTGGTAACGTACTGCGTTAATGCTCAGCTAATGGGCTCAAAGAAGAGTCCCTGCTCCCAGCGCAAAGCTCGTCCACCAGCAGACTGGAAGTTTGACTCAACGAGCTTAGGCCAGTGCACTGAGTGCCCCTGGATTCACCTTGCTGAATAAACGAAAGAACGAAACGCGTGTGGGCAGCGAATGCCTAAAGGTCCAGCACTGCGCTTCAGCGCCCTGAATCAGCAGCAGATGCAGAGTATTCGTGCGAGGAAAATTAACGCTGGGCCAGTGTGCAGAGCACTTCTGGATTAGCTGGGCCAGAGTTCATAAAGAGGACAATGACAGTGAGGGCAACTCCACAACCCCAAGAAATAGCACTGATATACAGCGGTGTGAGCTAGGCCAGTGTGCTGAGCACCCCTGGATTCACAACACCACTGCTAATCAAGGAAGCCATGGCTGGCATGTAAGCTCACTCCCCAGTCCAGTCCAGCAAACAAGTACCAGGTCGCTGACAGAGTTGGAAGCTAAGCCAGTGTGCTGAGCACCCCTGGATTCGCAGCACTACTGCTGATTCAGAAGGTGGCCCGTGACATGAGGGCCTCACCGGCTGACCAATACTGTAGAAAGGATAGAAGAATTCTCCAACACATTGTGATACTCTAAATCCACCAGGCCACTGTGTCACACCAGGGAATAGACCACTCAGTTGTCGCCTTCAGAGTTGATGCAGCTGCCAGTCCTCTGGCAAGCTCTTCCTCTGCTTCAGGCTTAGGCCAGTACACCAGGGGTGTCCCTGGATTAACCGTCAGACAAAGTGGAGCTGCCCAAGAAACCGTAAGTTGCAGTTCCAGACATAGAGCAGTGGTTCACTGCTGATCCACTTCTTCGCTGGTAAATAAAAGCAGATGTCGCCGCTAATTAGCTCACAGGCCAAGCACACCTGCCTTTCCGCTAAGCCAGTACACCAAGGGTGTCCCTGGATTCACTTCAAACAAGGTGGCCAGCTGGAGAGCCTACTGGAAGATAGTTCATCAAGGTACACATTAGCTGTTGATCCACTCTTAGCCGGTAGGACAGGGCAGATGCCGCTGCTGATTAGCTCCCAGGTGACACACACCTGCCTTTCAGTTAAGCCAGTGCACCAGGGGTGCCCCTGGATTCACTTCAAGCAAGGTGGTCAGCTGAAAGAACCACTGAGAGCTGCTCATCCAGGTGTACATTAACTGCTGATTGACTTTGTCGCCGCCGCCGCCCAAGCTCATGCCGTGCTGATTAGCTCAAAACTGAAGGACACCTGTCAGCAGCTAGGCCAGTGCACCAGGGGTGCCCCTGGATTCGCTGAAGAACAAGGTGTTGAGCATATCACTGTGCAGAAGGAGACCGCTCATGACTAGTGAATTCAAAGCTGATCCGTCGCCGCCGTTACTGGAAGCTCTTTCAGTGCAAGTACCACCAAGTTCAGGGAAGAAAAAGGTTCCGCCAGTGCACCGTGGGTGCCCCTGGAGTCGCCTGACTTCCGAATCCGCTCTTTCAACTGCTGCTGACTTCTCGCCAAAGGGCCTTCACTTCCGGATTAACACTGAAATAAAAAGCCGCTCCGCGCAGGACATTATTGTTTTGAAAAAGTATGAAAACAGCAGTAAAATATATCCGTCAAAATTGATATTATATCACAAAATACGAATTATTGTGTGTACAAAAGCTGTGAGCAGAACTGTCTTAGCACTCTAGCACTGGCACGCGAACAGCCACCTAGTACTTGCGAAGGCAAAACAATAATGAGTCCACTAGCCTGACCTTCGGTCAGAGTCTACTTATATCTCAATGTCCTGTCACATTTCCCAAAACTGTAACGGGTTCTAGCCCTTAAATCTTCATCTAGCCAATGGAAAGTCATTATCCCATGCCAGCTCTAACAATGTTACCGTTTACCGCATTTTGACTGACACGTCAGCGGCAAAGGAGTCACTGCCATCTTCGTCTTATCATTCTCTGATCACCTGATGGTGACTGTATCTTCTCTGACAAGTCTGCATCTCACAGATGGTCATCTTCGCAAAGCCTGTCATGCTGTCACCACTGTCATGCGCGTCACCAGCTGAACAAACCCGGCGCGGTACCATGAGAAGCCGGCGTTTGTTACAAATCTTATATTTTTGGACATGGAGATAAACCAACTTTGAAAACTTCAATGTTTACCTTTCCCGAACAGCATCCATTAAATAATCTTATTTTAAAACCCGCAAATTCTTTCTTTGTGTAATATTATATACAATGTCGTCTTTTGGAAAAGAATTGATTATGAATAAAACTGTTAGAGCTGGAGATGGTGTTATTATCGGTAAACCATATAAAACAACAAGAACAACCTTGGAAATGCTTGGAGCTGATATTAATATAGATATTGACGGTTCTCAAAGCGGTGACCCCGGTATTGTAAATTTGAATATGGCTGCAAAAGCAAATAAAATGAAAGTAAGATTTGATGGTTTGCCTATTGTAGAAACAAATAATGTTCCTCCGGTTGAAACTATTACAAATGTAAATGGATTATATGTATTCAAAGCGAATCCAACTGATAGATTTGGAACGGTGTTTATGAAACTTGATCTACCGTAAATTTAAAAAATCATATTATAATATATATAGATATATGAGTTCTTTCGGCAAAAATGTATTTCTTAAAACTTTAAACAATGTAACCGACCCTGACCCTAATCCAACCGTTCCCGACCCCTTAACAATTAATCAATTAAATGTAAATCAAATAGGTGATAATTTAAATCCTTGCCAAACAATTCATATGGCTTCAACTTTTTTTATATCAAAATGATATCGATTTTATTGACAATTCTGATGTAAATAATCAAAGAGAATTTATGAAATTACAAACTGATGGTGATTTAAATTTAGTGAATAATATTAATTTTTATGATTTCATTTTAAATAATCCTGCAAGTAAATCAAAATTTTCTATAGGTTTAGATGAACTTGATAGTTCTTTTGAAATTAAATCAAATGACCCAGTTTCTCAAACTCGCTTGAAAATTGGAGACACCGGTATAAATGAATGGTCATTTATGCAAACCACATTGAATGTAGAACCACTTGGAGCCGGTGTGCTCCTTAATGATGGTCCATTGATTTTAAACACCGGTGATATTACTTTAAATTCTGGTAAATTTATTGGTGACGGTTCTTTGCTTCAAAATTTACCGTATCCTGCCGAAAATCAATCTCTTCAAAATGTTTGTGACATTTCTCCTATTACAACGACTAACATTACAGCAAATTCGTTTATTGGTAACGGAAGTCAATTGACTAATTTACCGGTGCAACCTGATACTTCAACATTACAAGATGTAACCACACGCGGCTCAATATCTACAACAAACGATATTTCTTTTACCGGAACTGGAAAATTTACATTAAATCAAGATGAAATTGATGGTGCTTTGATTAGGATAAGAGGTGGTACTCAAGATGGTAAAATTCGTATTGGCGAAACAACAAATGATGATGGATATATAAATGCACAACGGGCAATATTGATAGGCAGAAATGCTGGCTCATTTGGTTGTGGAATTGATGTTTTGGCTTTAGGTTCAGGTAGTGGATATGACCAAGCTGGAAATTATTCGGTCAATTTAGGAGATGATTCCGGACAATCAAACGCCGGTGTATAATCTGTTTCTGTAGGAAGATTTGCAGGCGAAGTTTTTAGTGGTCTAAATTCAGTTTCATTAGGTTCATATGCTAATAAAAATTCCGGAGGAACTTCGTCCGTCAACAATACTATTTGTATAAATGCAACCGGTGTTGAATTAAATTCTATAAATCCTAGTTCATTTACGGTAAAACCTATAAGACCAAGTCCTGATGTTACATTAGAAAGTTTACAATTATATTATGATTCAGATTCGGGCGAAATAAAATCTGGTGCTATAAATTCGGGAAGTATTGGTAGTTTGAGCCAAGTTTTGGCTGTCGGTAATTCTGGAAATAATATTAATTTAAGCGGTGATTTAGATTGTAGTGCTATACGACTTGTAAGTAGCATAGACTGGGCATATACAACACCAACATCATCATTGACTACCTCAGGAATTCCTTTGACAGGTTTGACAAATGCATATACGGCAACATTACCCACAAGTCCGGTTCCTCATACCGGTGATGTATTTACTTTTGTAAATAATACCGGAAATAGTATAAGTGCTGGAGATATTGTTCAATTTGACGACGACTTTACTAATGTAAATGGTGTAAAAATATATGCAGCTTCGGCAAGTCAATCTAATCAAAATTGTATGCCTATTGCCGTGTTTGTGTTCAAAATTCAAACACAGGGAATTCTTGTTTTGTTTGTACAAAAGGATTCACAACTTGCAAAGCTATTGATGGAAGTTATGTCAAAGGTCAAATGTTAGGTTGTGCTTCGGGAGGTTCAGTCAATTCTTCACAAATTACTACAAATAATGTTGGAATTCTTGGTGTGTGTATGGAAAGTAAAGTTATAACAACTCCGGGTTCGGGAATATTGGTTTGGATTAAACCTGATTTTAAATTGTAATTTTATATATCATATAATTATATTATAGAATAAAATGGCGTCTTTTGGTAAAGATTTGATTTGTAAAAATCTACAATGTACAACCGTTAATGGACAAACTTACAACCCCGTTCAAACTTCAAAATGGGCTGAAACACCCGCGATTCCCGGCGGTGCTCCTGCAATTCTTTCTCCGGCTACGGCTAATGCAGATGTTACATTGAACGGAGTATTAAGTGCAGAATCTACCATTACAACGGGCGTTTCGTGTACCACGGCTCAGGCGGACACTTTAATTTTAGTTGATAAATTGACTTATGCACAATGTAAAAAAGGATTGGTTGAAAGTGGTCAAGGAATGAGAATATTAAAATTTGACACCTCATTCATAAATTATTTTGATTTTACATTATCAGCGGCTGATCACAATATGACGGACCCCCAAGTAGTTCTTACAAAATTCAAAGTTCAACATAGTATTGCAAATATCAATAACGTTATAGGTACACAATATATTGTAAGAATTTCAACTATTAATGTTACGGGAAATACATATAATATGTTGACCGGTACAAGTATTCTTGCTCCAAATAATGTTGAAGCATATTTTCAATCAGGCGAAAATACAATTTTAACAGTTGGTTTACAATTTAGGTTTGTTATGGAATTGATTCCTATTCCTTACACAACAACTTTGATAGAAGAAGAAAATGTGGTAGTGTCGTAACTTTTAGATTTATTTTAACGAATTTACTATTTATTATTTTTATTATTTTTATTTTATTTATGATAAATTCTTTTTTATAATTTTATCAAATTTATCAAATTTATATTTATTCCACCGGAAACTCTCACCGAACCGGATAAGTTCACCGGAAGCTCACCGGAAGCTCACCGGACCGGATAAATTCACCGGAAGCTCACCGGAATTGTCTAGGGTTTGGATGGTAGTAGTATGTTGTAGGGTTTGGCGATAAGATTTTTCCCCAACCCTAGACGCAGCCTAGGGTTTTGTTGGTGGGGGAAAATTTTGTCGTCAAACGCTACAACATACTACTAAAGACATTCTTTTATATATAATATATTAGTAACATAAATAAAAAAAATTTAAATTGTGAAAGTTCTTTGATAATTATTGACATAGAATAACTTATACTTCCGTCCCTTGCTTCCGTGGGGGAAACTAAAGGTATGGGTCTGTTTTTAGAGTCGGTCAAGACAAATTTTAATTCAGTCAATTGTGATCCTGAAATGTCAATAGCAAAATTGTCATTTGGATTTAAAAAATCTATAAAGTTTGTAGTCAAGTCATTTGGTAAAAGAATTTTAGCAAAAATATCGCTAGCAATTAAAGAAGTGCTATCACTACTTATAGCGGATAAATTTGTAGACTCAACATTGTTAGTAGGCAAACTTGATATTCGCAAATATAGTGCATCATTTGTTTGCAAATTACAAGGATAATAACTTTCGAATATTGTGTCCGCTGTTTTTATTTCGAATAAATCAATTAATTGAGAAACATTTGATAAATTGTTAGTTTGTCTATTTACACGCCCGCCTAAAATTTCGTCGGCGTCGTTATATTTGCTTGGACCTATAACTTTAGTTTGTAGTTCAGCTTGCAAAGGATTGTTTGCATTGAATTCATTTCTAACTGAAAAAGAAACAAACTTAATATTCGGAACTGCAATTGATAAAGTAATTTTAAACTTATTTTTATAATCTATAGGGGTACCATTATATCCTACGGTAACCGTTCCGGTATATGCAAATTCATTATCTAAAACTGCTTTTATATTTGTACTTAAAACTGTTTCTAATTGAGCCAATTCTGTATAATTTGCAAAAGGAATTTCTACGGGAAATAATTTATTAGTATCGATTTTTCCTATAAAGAATATTCCATTAAAATTATTAATAGTGTACCATGTTTTAGCAGCCGAAAAGGAATTTAAGACAACACGTAATTTACTTGTAACTCTATAATTTAATAAAGCTGTTGGTATATTTACATCTATTCTTCGAGAATCACCTGCCGAATTTTCTTCACTATTTAAATATATAGTTCGTGATGAAATTATATTATTCATTATCTATACTAATAAAAGATTGATTTTTAATATTTGCTTCCGTGTCCCTAATTTTTGGTTTAGAAATTTCGATATTTCCATTGGCTAATTCAGTGTAATAAATGGTTCTATTTAAATAATCATCTACTAAAAGTTCAATATGTGCTTTGGGAATATTTTTAAATATTCTTTCGGCTTCCACTATTAAAAGATCTTTTTCTATATTCATTTTAAATTAAATGTTCTTTTATATTTATTAATATTTTTTTCTAATAAAGTGGAATTACCCCATAATAAATGTTTTGAAAGCGAACCGGGAGTATCACATGTACTCCAATTTTCGTTGGGTTTATGACGTTTGAGATAATTAAATTTTCTTTTTATATCTTTATTTGTAGTAAAATCTGTATAACCTTTTGCACCGAAATGAACCGTTTTTAAATTATCAAAAATTGCCATTAATTTTTTATCTTTTTTTGTAGACTTTTTAATTTTTACAGTTTTATATTTACAATTTGCCATTTTATATTATATATCTTATGGATTTATTACACCGACTTTTATAGGTGTTGAACTATTGCCGTCATACTCGACATATTTAATTCCCTTTTTAAAATTACCTGAATTTATGTTTCTATTTTCATAACTTACTCCGGTTGTAGGCGAAAATAACTTTTTATCTTGCTTTTGTCTACCCGTTATTTTTCTAATTTTTTCGGTAATTGGGTCATAACTAGGGACTTTTTCTATATTTTTTTCTTCAATTGGATGCAACCCTAAATATTTCCGTAAATAATTCTTTTCTTCTAGACTCTCTTTAACTCCCATGGTATCCATAAAATCTGTAAAATTAATAGGGGGCGCTTCGTTTAACAATGCACCTTCTAATACACCTTGAGTCGTTCTAAAATAATGTTCATCTTTAGAATTTGTTGGTTGATAGTATCCAAAATAACCACCCATAACTGAACCGCCTATAGCATTTGCGAAACCAAATCTAGATCTTGCCGTGGAAACTCTTTCGGTTTGGGGATAATTTTCGGTATACATTTGCTCTATATCATGTAATTTTACAAGATCATTTTCAGTTCCCGGTTTTGGATTGACATGAATAATTTCATAATTAGAATTTGGATGTGGTTTAATTCTTGCCGGTAATGAAACTAAATCTCCTTCCGTTGAATAAACATATTGTTTTTCCGTTGGTGTATTTACCGGTTTTTGCAATGGATTAATAGCTGGATTAAAATGATGACCCTCGACATTATATTTTTCGGCAATAAAATTGCTTTGTCCGGCTCCATTTGAGTGGCCGGTTACCGAAATTTTGTAATTATTTCCAAATTTTTTAGAAACATTTTCATATCTTTGGGATGCTTCGTTATATCTTTGAGTTGTGCGTTGTTTGCCTATAGTTGTTAATAAATTCACATACCAATCTTCAAAATTACTTAACCTATCAGGGTTTTTAGAAATGGTTTCTAATTTGTAAAATTCAGCGTCACTTCCACGATATGCTATGATTACTTCTTTATTTATAGAATTAACTAATGTAACCGAATTTCTCCCGCTTAATGTAGGGTCTATTTGAAAATTTGGAAGCTCTCTCATTATTTTATTTAATTTTGCTTTATTGTCGTAACTAAATGCATAGGCTGAATTTGCAGCTAAAGCATATTTTTTTGAATGGGATTATCAAATTTATTTGTATTTTTTCCAAGAAAAATATTTATTGCTTGATTTGGAATATTTTTGAAATCTGCATGTATTGCATTCAATAGTTCTGCCGTTTGTTTCTTTATTTTTTGTGATGTAAAATCATTATCTTTAATTTTTGGAATTCTCTCAAACGGCGTGGAATCTTTGTTATTACTTTTATTATTTTCAAATTTAAAATCATTACTTTTAAAATTGGTGTGATCTACAATTTTCGCTTTTTGACAAAATATATTTGAAGGATTATTATTACAAAATGTATTCATAAATTATTAAATTAATATTCTCATTTTAATATAAATTTCCCCGAACAAATGTTTTCGAGACATAGTAATAAAATTTTTAATTGTTATTTGTAGTACGTGAACGTGTTTTTGCCGGTGAGAAATTTCTATTAGGAGACGTCGGGTTTCTTCGATCTACACCGGTAATAACAACGGGATCACTTGGTAAAGAAAAGGATAATGCTTGTCTTAATAGTGGATTTACAACTGTCCTTGATGAAGGACCAGATTCGCCTTGATTTTCGGGTGTGTTTAACGGAGATGGAGAAAAATCTTCACGAAGTCTTTTTAAACCTGAATTAATTTCTTCAGTGTCAATTTCACTCAACAATTCTTCTTCTTCTTCGAAACTTATTGGAGTGGATTGTGAAGAAAACTCTTCTTGCATAATATATTTTGGAAAATCAAAATCATGTTTTAATTCTTTAGTCAAATGCATAGAATTTATAGGAGAATTTGTTAGATCAAAATAAAATAATTCAGGATTTGAACTAGGTACGGTCATACTATAGCTATTTTTGGAAAGATTGCCATAACTTTTAAACATTTTTTGAGAATTTGGTACTTTATTTGTTATATCCATCATTTTTAAACATTGTTGTTTTGTGTACGCGTCGGTTAATTGCGGTCTCATTTAGAATTTGTTTAGTATAAAATAAATAAATAAATTTAATAATTTAATGTTTGAAATTCATAATGCAAACTGTTTCGATATTTTCCCTAAAATAAATGATAATTCCGTAGATTTATTTGTATTAGATTTACCTTATAACCAAACCGCTTGTAAATGGGATAAAGAAATAATTGATTTAAATTTATTGTGGAAACATTTGAAGCGTATAGGTAAAGAAAAAACATGTTATATTTTCTAACCACAACTAAATTTGGACATAAGATAATTGAAAGTAATAAAGCATGGTTTCGATATGATTTAGTATATTTTAAGAGTATATCTTTAGGATTTTTTCATGCAAATCAAATGCCATTGCGAAGTCACGAGATGATTTATATATTTTATAAAAGACTACCTACATTTAACCCGCAAAAAACGCCCGGAAAGCCATATTTTAAATCTAGTGCAAATACTACGAATATATATACCAAACATTGCGCTCGATTACCGACCAAATGTGAAGACGGTTATCGATATCCAAAATCAGTTTTGAAATTTTCTAACGGAAATTACAAAAGTAAACATCCATGTTCTAAACCAATAGAATTAATGGAATACTTAATTAAATCATATTCACATGAAAATGACCTTGTTTGTGATCCTTTTATGGGTATTGGATCTAGTTTAATTGCTTGTAAAAACAATAATCGAAAATACATAGGTGTTGAATTAGATAGTGAGTTTTACAAAATTTGCATGGAGAATTTAGAATGAGTTTTAATAAAAGTGCATAAAAAATTTAACTTTAAGAACACATATGCACTAGGTAATAATACATTGTATCACTTATCGAAAATGATTTACACAATAAAGTCTACCCTTATTGAAGTTGAAGCTATTGCATGCAATGGTCATAACTCGTGGGTGTTCTTGAAAAGAGTTGATGATGGAACCTATTTAAGCGCTCATGAAAATCATAAACATATTTATTGGAGTGAGCATGCTTATGAATGGGAAATGTGGAAAATTGAAAAAGATAATCATTTACAATCATATCAAAAAACATTTGCATGGTATGATGAGAAGCATACAAAATATTGGCAATGTCCATCAAGGAAATGGTCAACTATGCAACTCATTTCAAAAGAAGTTGAGCCAAAATTAATTAGTGATGATGCTTATGTGAAGTATTTAATGCAAGAAATTGAAAACGTTTTAAGAGATGTGAAATTAAATAAGCAATATAGAGATAAAACCAAAAAAATAAAATTTAATTTGGATTGGGCTTTCTTATTGGGAAATACCATAGGAGCTTTAGGAGGGGGCGGACACCTCACACCTCACAATACAAAACAAGGGAAAGGGGTTTGTTTGACACCCGTTGAAAATAGAAAATTACCGAAATGGAAAAAACATTTGTGGAGCTTGTCTAAAGAATTAATATCAATAATAGATAAGGACTTTAGTAAAGGTGAATATGTTGTGAACTATTCAAAAATGATAAGCGGACATTATGTAAAAAAGCATGTAGATAAAGATGATGTTAGCTTTCAGTATGCAATGGCTCTAGGGGATTATAAGGGTGCATGTTTGAGATGTTATGATGAAAAAGATAATATAATAGGTGATTTTGATTATCACAACAAGATATTAAAAATGGATGGAAGACTACCTCATGAGGTTATATTAAATGATTTTCAAGGTGAAAGATATTGTGTTATTTGGTTTAAGTCTTATGACAATAGGAAAATAGTTGATGACCCTATATTTAATGATACACCTTGTTATGTATGAGCACTTGGATATAATGAAATTCGCCTTCCGGACTCAAATAAAATTAGCCTTTCAAAACTTTCCGTACTTCTACTTTAGCTTTTGAAACTGATTCGGTTCTTAGTAAATCAAACATAAATTCTAGATATACATAGCACTTTTCAATTTACGAATAGATTAGTTGATCTCTTTATACGGTCAAAATAATGAAATTCGCCTTCCGGACTCAAATAAAATTAGCCTTTCAAAACTTTCCGTACTTCTACTTTAGCTTTTGAAACTGATTCGGTTCTTAGTAAATCAAACATAAATTCTAGATATACATAGCACTTTTCAATTTACGAATAGATTAGTTGATCTCTTTATACGGTCAAAATAATGAAATTCGCCTTCCGGACTCAAATAAAATTAGCCTTTCAAAACTTTCCGTACTTCTACTTTAGCTTTTGAAAGTGATTCGGTTCTTAGTAAATCAAACATAAATTCTAGATATACATAGCACTTTTCAATTTACGAATAGATTAGTTTATCTCTTTATACGGTCAAAATAATGAAATTCGCTTTCCGGACTCCAATAAAATTAGCCTTTCAAAACTTTCCGTACATCTACTTTAGCTTTTGAAACTGATTCGGTTCTTAGTAAATCAAACATAAATTCTAGATATACATAGCACTTTTCAATTTATGAATAGATTAGTTGATCACTCTATACGGTCAAAATAATGAAAGTCGCCTTTAATAATAACAAAATGCTATTAAACACACCTTATAATGTATGATATATTTCAGGAAGAGTATTTAGTTAACTAATACAAAGTTAGGACTAATATTGATATGCAAGATTGTCTAATATTGATATATAATATTGATATTGTCTATAACTTATATTGTACAAGGTGTCTTTATCACCTATTATCACTATTCTACTATCTCTAAGTCTCTATCTCTATGATAATATCTCTATGATACTATCTCTATGATAATACTTAGCTTGGTCTGATACTAGCAAACAAGCGCAAATAATCATTGCGTTGAATTGTCTCTAAAGCGCCTAGGTCAGCTTTCAATTGCATGTTTTCCTGTTGTAGGGACTTAAAGGATTCTTTTAAATCCTCAACATCTGCATCCTTCTTATCGTATGCTTCTTGAAACATACTAGCTTGTATTTTCCATGCTTCCTCAAATCGAGCCTCCACTTCAGCAATCTTTGCCTCAACCTCAACTCTAAGCTTTTCCTCTAAATCGGAAACCTTATTTTGCACTTCCTGCTGAATATTTTCAGTGCAGTTGCTAATTTTTAACTCCTGCTTAGAAGTAAAAGAATACTCCATATCTGTTATTTGCTTTTCAAACGTGTGTTTTTCGACATACCCTACCAAATGCCCTTTCAGAAACCTCCAGAACTGCCCACCTGTGACATAATGCCTTAAATATGTGTCTTTTATGTCGTCGTGCTTAACATATTTTTCCTGTGTCCCCATCGCACTGCACACCCACAACAAAATACCAAAAAGTTACGACTCTTCAAAGTCCTCTAAATCGGCAGGCACGTTCGTAAGGACTGCCATCTGCTGCACCAAAATAGTGTGTTTCTCAGACCATTCGGCATTTTGCCTCTTTAACTGCTCGTTTTCAGCGACAGCTTGCTGAAGCTGTGCAAAACCATTCTTATTTTGAGCAGTCAAGTCGGCATTTTGCTTATGCAAGTCGGTCAGAGGTTGTTGAAACTGCTTTTTCAAATCGGCATTTTCGGTAGCTAGCTTTTTCAACTGCAGTTCTAGCTCTTGCAGCTGCTCCAACAGTTGAGGGTTGGGGTCTTTTGCAGGAGAGGCTGCCAGTGCAATCCGTCGAACCGTGGGAGGGGGGCTTAAGGACAACGTGCGAGACTCCGGCCGATTAGCTGCAGCAGCGTGCCGATTTTGCAAAGCAGTTGCAGCCAAATCAAACGCGATAACTTTTTCCTCTTGGGCTAAAGCCTCCACACTTGTGGTTGCGTCGGCATGTTGTGCGATGTGTAAACCTAGTTTTGCTTCGTGCTTTAATTTTGCCACACGAAACAAGTTATCAGTATTATCCGCGTATAACCCTGGCAACGGCATTTTATGAAGTGCAAAATAAAACGGATATTGTTCATTGGGCGACAGCAGACTGTTCAAAACCTGCTGATGCGCTGGACCGCACAACATACTCCAAGAGTTGCAGCGGCCTTTACAACGTCGCAACACTACCTGTTTCTGTCTAATGCCGTTTTCACTAACGGATGCCGACTCCATAACTGGCACAACGCAACGCGCGGTTCCGATGCCTAGACGCTTGACGTGATAGCCAAGAGTGTCAAACGCCTTCTCATAATTATCGAAGTAGTTGTGATAGTCATCGGGGTTTTGGGGGTTTTGGATGTATTTATCAGGGTCTTCATCGGCAGGTATCAACTGTGGTAGCCTCTTGTGACAAAATGTCTCCTCGTGCACAGAAGCGGACTCGTCAATGTAAAGGGCCATTACCTTAGCTCTGAATGCCGCGGGTGCTATAATATTAATGTGGCTTCAACGCGTTTACCTTCAGTAAGATGAGACGGAAACCCTGGCTCGCGCAGGGGTTGCGCAGGGCTCGCGCAGGGCTCGCTCAGGCAGTCCGTTATTTACTTTTTGACCAATCAAATGCTTTTAATTGTTGTAACGGCGAGCCTGCCCGACTCCTAAGCGCCTCCTGAGCGCACCCTGAGCGCACCCTGTTCGACAGCTGTAAAATGGGACAATCGACACGGATAGAGTTAAACATCCTTCGACGATCGAGTCGCGCGCGCTGTCAGTCGACGGTGAAAACGAAAAGGAACTTCTTCATCCACGATCGAGTCGCCTACTGTCCCATTTTACGCCTGCCGAGACGACTGTTTTCCTACTGTCCCATTTTACGCCTGCCGAGACGACAGTCGAAACGAAAAGGAACTTAAAATTCCGCTACCTTTTTCCTTGGGAACTCTAGTATGACAGTATGACATGTATGACATCATATGACACCCCATAGCACCGCACATGTATTATACGTAAATTTTTGCGAGGAATCTCACTGTGAAGTCAAAAATTTGCAAAAAAGTTTTTTTCATGTCGGTTTTCAGCCCTGAATGTTGTAAAATAGCCTATTTTATCGAAAAATGTCCATAAAATTCGCAAAAATATATTTTTTCAAAATTTTTTTCTCGAAAGTTCTTTTTTATATCAAATATGAATTGCCATAAAAATTTAATGCAAAAAAAAATAATATTCTAAAATTTTGGTAATTAATTTTGCCTTTTTTCGCTCTACGCTTAAAAATAATTCCAAAAAAATAATTTTATAATAATTTTTGAAATAGTTTATCTTACACAGAATTTCGCGCTGAAAAAGACTATGTTGGCAGAATTTTTTAGAATTGTGCAAAACTTTTTTAATTAATTGTTTTTCATTTATTGCAAAGTATTTGGGATAATAAATTCATTAAAGTTCCTTCTAAAGCCACTTGGATGTGTACTCTTTTTATGTAAATCAATGAATAAGAAATCATGTGCTGATTGAATTGCTTTATCATAAACTTGAAAAAAGGTATCTTGATTAATCTCACCGCTACATTCCTCCGCAATTTTCTCTAGCTCTTTTATATTTTTATTTTTAAAAACTAATAAATGAGTTAAATTTCCTCGAATACTTTTATTTAATCCCATTTGATTTGACGTGTAATTTTGTGTAGCAAATAATAATGAGACGCCCAAAGCCCCATTTTTAAGTTTCCCTTTATGACGGTGAGTAGTTACAAGTTGATTCAATTTAGCTCTTGGCAACATAATGTCGTTTCCTTGTACGTCGTCGAATAAAACCACAATCACCGGCTTTTTACCATTATACTTATGTTCAGGTGGATTATACATTGTGTCCTCAAATTCAATCAATAATTCATTTGGAATATCATGAATTGATTTTGTTTTATCTTTTAACATTTTATTTAATTTTTTCCATCTCTTTAACTTTTCATGATATTCTTCGTATTCTTGAGCTTCGGTGTCAAGAATTTCTTCTATTTTTTGGGGAGCTTCAATTGAAGGTTCTAATATATCTTCATTGTCCAATGGTAAATCTTTAAAATAATGTTGATTATTATGGTATGTAGGGCTAACTAAAATTAAACGGTCTAATGCATTATTATTTTTCATTAACCTTAATAAATTAGAAAAGCTGCAAGTTTTACCTACACCTCGTTTTGCCACCGCCAATATAACGGAATGCATATTAATAAAATCTGGGTCCGTATTTATATTGAAAGCACCGCCTTTCGGTAATTTAATTTCATAATCTTTATTTTTTAATTTTTGAGTTTGTAACATTTAAGTTTTCTATTAATATTAAAGTTCAGGAAATAATGATCTATAAGCTTTATCATAATGAGTATTGGTTTTTTGAGGTGATTGAGGGCTATTATCTATATTTTTATTATTTCTTTTTTTGGAAATTCTTTTCCTTTTAACTATAACTTCCGGTTCGCTTTCGCTAGAACTAGAACTTTCATGTATTTCCTCAATAATAACTTTTGGTTTTTTATTCTTTATTTTATTATTTTTCACAACTTCTTTTTTTACTTCCGGTTGAATTTCAATTTCGTCCTTTTCCGGTTTTTGGTGATTTTTAATAACTTCTTTTGCATCTAATATTTCTTTTTGTTTTTCAAGATCTTTTGCAATTTTGTTATTTTTTTTTTCTTCGGCTTTCAATTTTCGTACTTCTAAAGCTTTCAATCTTGCATTTTTCAATCTTTCTAAAGTTTTTTCATCTGTTATTTTCTCACCTTTGCGGTAACCCATTGTTTTATTAGAATATAATATATATAAAAAGAAATTAAAATTTCTAAACATTAATAGTATTTTCTTCTTGTTCTAGTATTTTCCTTTTACAACTTATACAAGGTGAAGTTATAGTTTCACAACGACTATATCTAATTCCCGTAAAAACAGCCCCTATAATAAGAATAATTCCTGAAACAAATGCTTGAAAATCACATGAATTGTTTAAAATGTCCATTTTTATATAACTTAAACAATTTAAAAATATTTTGGTTATTATATTATATCCCATATATATGGAGAAAGTTATTTCAAAGTTTGGAAATACTTATTACAAAAAATCAGCAGAAAAAAACAATTTAGATGTGGCTAAACATTACAAGATTAACAAAGATAAAGTTTTAAAACAACGTATATTAAATTTACGAATTAAAAGAGGTTTGCCCATCAAAGCAAATTCCGTCAAATTATACAATATCACTATTGATGATATGATTCAAGCTCTTAAAAAATCATCATTCGACATACCAAAACAGTATGAATTACTAACACAATACTCAAAATTATTGTGATTTTTTAGTCCAATGTACTAACCCAATTGAGCTTAAAGAAATAATCTTATATATATATTATAAAAGCCTCTCCCATGTCCAAACTTAACACCTCAAATATTAAACTTACACCTAGTCAATGGAAAGCTTTCAACATTGAAATGAAGGATGCAAAAACTAGAAAAGATTTTGCTGATTTACAAGATATTCTAGAAAGTTTTAAAATAATAAATGGAAGAAAAAAATCTAAAGAAATTATTACAAAAAATGATTATGAAAAATCGTTGAAAACAAAAATTAAAGACAAATACGATGGAAAATCTAAAACTTTCAAAAAATACCGTGAAATTTCACGAAAAAATATAAATAAAAAGAAAAATGAAAAGGTTAACAAATTTGTAAATAATGTAAAAACTGATATTAAAAATATCAAAGAAATTAAAAAAACCAAACGCACCGAGTATATCGATAAATTTAAAACTAGAAAAGATATCTACGGTCCAATAGATTTTAATCTTTTTGAAATAAAAGGTTTACGTAGATTTGTTCCCGAAGCATCAAGTAATGACAAACAATTGATATCATTTGAGTTACAATTTGAAGATAATTATGTAATAAAAAACGATGACATTTATTTAGGTTATCATCCTGAAAATTTACAAAAAGCTATCGAAAAAATAGCTCAAAGTGAAAAATTAAAAGGACATGGGTTTATTAAAAGTATTACTCTCTTTGTCCACACCGTTAAAGCTATTAAAGGTGGTTCTTCAAATCCACAATCAAGAAATAAAGAAGAACGATTCAAAAAGAAAAGTTGCATTACATTGAACAACAATAATAATCAATGTTTTGATATTTCTTTAGCTATTTTGCAACATTTACATTGTAAAGAAACCAATAAAACATTTTGGAACACGTTAACCAAATTCACAAGACCGTCAACTCGATTAAAACTAGGAAATCAAATAAGGAAATTGGTCAGTATTGAGTCTCATAAGCAAATTGATTTGAGAGACATTCCAATATATGAGAAAATATTAAATTCACACATTATTGTATATGAAGAAAATAGTATATGTGGACAAGTAAAAATCTATCCTTTCAATAGTGATGATCAAATATATGACGAAAATAAAAATGTGTATCATATTTGTTATGACCCTATTCAAAAACATTACGAACCAATCACAAACATCATTGCATTTTTGGATACTCGTTCGAAATCATGCACGCGTTGCAAAAGTAGTAAATGCATTTTTAAAGATAAGAAAAATCGACAAAATAAAAGTTTGATGCATAAAATATATTGTGACAAGTGTGATCGATTCTTTTTTAATAAGGATTGTTATGACCATCATTTAAAATCTACTTGTGATAAGATTCATTATTGCAAAGAATGTAACACACATTATGAGACCAAACTTAAACATATATGTGGTCATTCAACATGTAAGAATTGTGAAGAATATTGTGACTTAAATAATCACAAATGTTATATTCAACAAGTCAAGAAGAAAGACCCTATTGAGAAATTAGCTTTTTTTGATTTTGAATGTACTCAAGAGACAAAGTATTTAAATGAAAAAACTAAAGACTTTCATTTTAAACATCATATGAATTTAGCAATTACTCAATATTTAGATGACACAAAAAATCCAAAAAGCAAAGACAATTTGGTTGAGGGATTTGAACATTATGACATGCAATCCTTTTTAGAATTTCTATTTAGTGAAAAGCATAAAGGATACACCTTTGTTGCTCACAATGGTAAAGCTTACGATTTTTTGCTGATTTTTGAAGCATTATTAGTAATGCATAAATTTGATGATAAGAAAAAAATGCCAGAAATTATTAGAGTTGGAAATAAAATAATGAAATTGACTTATTTAGGAGTCACACTAATTGACTCGATAAATCATTTTAGTTGTGGTTTAGCCAAGTTACCCAAAACTTGGGGGTTGGAAAATGAGGTACACAAAGGGTACTATCCTCATTTATTCAATAAAAAAGAAAATTGGAATTATACCGGGAAAATACCTAATAAACACCATTTTTGTCCGGAACAAATGAAATGTGAAGATAAAGAAAAATTCGATATTTGGTATAATGAAAAATGTGATGACAAAAATTTTGTTTGGAACAATAAAAATGAATTACGAAAGTATTGTTCAAACGATGTTTGGAATATCGTAGTGTTTTATTAGATGCATGTGAAACCGGCCCCTTCAACTTCATGACAATTGCATCCACAGCCCAACATATTCATCGAAAAGATATTATGCAAAAAAATACTATTGCATATTATAAAATTAAAAAGCAAAGTAAAGTTTGTGCTGAATGGATCAATTATTTAGAACATTCAAAAGGTATCAAAATGATTAGAGAATATAAAATTCCAAAAACAAACTTTATTGCCGACGGTTATTGCGAAGAAACCAATGAAATATACGAATTTAATGGTGACCGGTTTCATGGTAACCCTGCAATTTACAACCCCAACCATAAAGCAAATGTATCAAGAGACTCTAATATAACTTTTGGTGATTTATATAGAAAAACTGAGGAGAAAAAAGAAAAATTGGAAAATATGGGTTATGTTGTAAAAGATATTTGGCAATGTGATTGGGAAAGTGATAAAATAAATGAAAAATCAGTAAGTGACTTTATGAAAACTTACAAACCTGATCTTGTAATTAGAGATGCATTTTTTGGAGGTAGAACAAACCCTGAACAATTATATTGGAAAAAGAAATTTGATCAAACATTGAGATATCTAGATTTTACTAGTTTATACCCTTGGGTTATGAAATATTGTGAGTATCCTATTGGTTTTGACGAGCAATTTAAAAATGTTTCGGTTAAAGAATATTTATCGAGGTATAAAAATGAAACTGAAAAGTTTTTCGGTGTTATATATTGTAAAGTAAAACCTCCCAAAAATTTACAATTTCCGGTGTTACCATGTAGAGACAATGGTAAATTGAAATTTACTTTATATGAACAAATAGGAACTTGGAGTACCATTGAAGTTGATAAAGCAATTGATATGGGATATGAATTATTGGAAATATATGAAATTAGACATTGGAAAGAGCGTAGCACAAAACTGTTTGCACCATACATTAATAAATTTCTAAAAATTAAACAAGAATCAAGTGGTTACCCCGAATGGGTCAAAACTGAACAAGATAAAGACAAATATATAAGACAGTATTTCGAGAAAGAAGGTATTCTTTTAGACAAATCTCAAATTAAGAAAAACCCCGGAAAACGAGCGGTCGCCAAGATGTACCTAAACAGTTTGTGGGGCAAATTCGTTCAACAATTAAACAAAATGAAAACCAAAATTATAAATGAACCTAGCGACTTTTATGCAATGGTGTTCGACAAAGAATATGAAATGAATTACGAATTTGCGGGTATCAAAGGAAATGAGAAATGTATTATGAATTATCGTTTCAAAGATGAATATTTTGAGGGTCCGGACAAATGTTCAACAAGTGAAATCATAGGGGTATTTACAACCGCGTATGCCAGATTAAAGTTGTATGATCTGTGCGAAAAGGTGGGCTTTGATAATGTGCTATATACTGATACCGACTCTTGTATTTACATTGAAAAAGAAGGACTAAATGATCATATTTACAAAAATGAATTAGGTGACTTTTTGGGCGAATTAACGGACGAGTTAGAAGGTAAGGAATGTATAGAATATGCAGCCACCGGTCCAAAAAGCTACACACTAAAATTCTCAAATGCTGAGCCTCTTACCAAAAGCAAAGGTTTTTATTTGTCCCACCAAAACAGTAAAATTATTAATCATGAATCAATGGTACGTATGGTTAAGAATTTGACTGATAAAATTGACAATGAATATGCTGAGTTGACATATAAGGTAATTAGAAAACGCAAGAGAAATGGTAACCAAGAAGTATTATGTCCACAAGGGTTAGAAACTAGAGTTGAAACTAGAATATATGCTAAAGGTTGGACTGAAAATTTAAAAGGTAATTTAGAACACAGTACATACAGATTAAGACCTGAGGGATATTTATCTTAAATCAATTTCTAAATCATCACTATCATTATTATTTATATTTTGACTACGAGTTCTTTTAGATAATCTATTTGAAGCTGAAATTCCTTCCTTTTTAGTTTTTCTTTCTTTTTTATTTTATTTTGTTACTAATTCTTTCACGGTAGGTTCATCTTTATTTTTACTTTGATTTGAAACATTACCTTTCATTTCGAGCAATTCTCTTGGTTTATATTTTCTTGCTAAAGTTTCGTTGTTGTCTTCTATTACATAAGACAAGCCTTCCATTTTTTTAACTTTATAAATTTTAGTTGACCATCGTTGAGTTTCTTTATCAAAAGTTTTAGTTTTAATTTTAATTCTAACTTTGTCTCCAGGTTTAATATCAATTTTAGAAAGTAGTTTTGTTAATATATTTCTTTTTAATAAAATATTTCTTAATACTCTATCTTCATTCATATCATTTGGTGCAGACTTATCTATATTTCCTACATTTTTTGTTTCATTATAATTTTTGACAATAGTATCTAATTTACTAATCCAATTGACGGTATCTTTACTTTTAAAATAAAGTTCTAATTTATATTTTAATGTTCTATTAAATCTCTCAATCATACCCATTGTACTATGGTCTTCGGGTTCGTTCAAATAATGTTCAATATTGTTATCTTCCAAAAGTTTTTTATAGCTTTATTTATAAATTCACTACCGTTGTCCGTTGTTAATACATTCATTTTGGAATCCTTTATTAATTTTCTCATTGCGGGAATGACACCTTCCGCAGATTCTACATTTTTATTATTTTTATCTTTTATAGTTTTTGATTTTAACCCATAAGCATATCCTTTTCTCGTATTTATATTAATTCCCGTTAATATCACAGCAAAACCACTATTTTGTTTTTTCAATTTTGGGATAAAAGCCAAATCTGCCTGAATATAAGTTTTGTTTGGATCTTTACCATAAATTGGAAATAATTCTTTTTTATTTATTTTCTTTTTTGAGAAAAAGTTTCATTAACTTCAGTCTTTTCGACCGCCTCTTTTACTTGTTTCTGTGTAACTTTATAACCTTTTGCTTTTAATTTTGATGTGAATGAACTTATATTTGATAAGCCTATTTCCGGGTCTAAATAGAAATCTTGTATTTGTTTCTCGGTTATTAATTTACTCATTTACTTCTTTATTATATATCATCAGTGAATAAAAATATTTTTTCATTTGTAATATTATTTCTATCTAAAAGCATTTGATCAATTTTATATGAAATACCATACATTTTATTCATTATATAAAATCCAGGAATTCTAATAATAGATTGTATTTTTGTATTCATTGTGTTCTCTTTTGTAATTTCTATTTCTTCTCCAGATGTTTTATTATATAAATTTGAGTCCCCATTGTCTAATTGACATTTAAATAAATTTGAATAATTTTGATTTTGATTTACTTTGATCGAGCTATTAAAAAGTTCTTTCAAGTTTGAAAGTTTGAAAGTATCTTTGGAAAAATATTTTATTTGATTTTCATAAATATGATTGACAATTTTATCCTCTATAGCTAATATAATATTTTCCATATCTTCAACTAAATTAAACGAAATATTATACCGGTCACTACCTTCAAAGTTGTTAACTCCAAATGGACAATGCATTTTTGGTGTTTCTAAGTATAACGGCTTTTGATCATATTGAATACTTATAAACTTATATGGTTTAGATTTACTTTTTATTTTTGTAAAATCAACATTTTCAATACTCAATTTTTCAATATCAAAATTATCATATTTAACTACCGAAATCATTTTATTAAATTAAGTTATAATATTTATTTTTTAAGTTAGTTTATGTTTTTAACTTTAAGACACCGACTCCCAACGGTATATACTCACAATGGCTTCAACTTCTAATCTTCATGGAATTCAAAACATGGTCGATGATGTGAAAACCAAGCTAACAAACGAAGAATATTTGAAATTTTGCGATCTTTTGAAAAATCAATTTGAGAACGAAGAAAAGGCGACTAAATTGATATGTGAAATTCGGTTTATAAAACCTTGCATAACTCAACTTACGACTAGTGAAAGCATTGAAGAGAACGATGGATGTATATTCATTTTGCGAAATGCCATTAAAACCCAAATAATAAAAATAGACAAAAAATTACATGATAAAGTGCATGAGCATATAGTTGCCGATGGTTTATATCCGTGGTCAATAAATTGTGCGTCACTATGTGCTTGCTGCTTTGAAGGAATTATTAAAACAAAAGAGACATACGAGTTTACATTCGGCGATGAAATTTGTAAAGGAAATCTGGGCAATTTAATAATAATAAGTATGAAAATTATAGGAGTTGCAAAGTAAAATCAAATTAATGACATTTTTTTAATTATTTTATTTATGATTTTTTAAATTTATTATTTTTATATTTATTTCACCAATTTACGATAAATATTATATTATTTATTATATTATATTATTATGGTAAGAGCAAATCAAGCACAACCACAACGAAGACGGAATAATAGAATTTATTGTGGATACAAGGATCCTCCACCTTTAGGTCGTCCGTTCGGGAATAAAGTACAATGTAAGGCTATTGGTCAATTAAGACGTTTTGGGAGGATTTTAAGAGCACCTCATCCAGCCGATAGACAACAAAATAGGCGAAATAGATAATTTAAAAAACTATAGGAATTAAAAGTTAAAAATCAAATATATTATTACTAGTTTTATTTTATTGTTGCAATTATAATAATTTTTTTATAATTTATCATATTTATATTTATTCCACCGGAAACTCTCACCGAACCGGATAAATTCACCGGAAGCTCACCGGAAAATTGACACGTCATCCTAGGGTTTGGAGGATAGTAGAATGTTGTAGGGTTTGGGGATTGGATTTTACCCCAACCCTAGGGCGCAGCCCTAGGGTTTTTGTGGTGGGGGAAAATTCTGTCCGTAAACGCTACAACATACTACTCACGGTGATAAAATCACAAAAGAAAATGCTATGTTTTCTTTTCCCAACATTCATCCATTAAACAATAAATTATTTAAACTTGCACCAACATTCTTTGTAAAATAGAAATTATTTGATATTATATATAATGTCTTCTTTTAGAAATGATTTTGTTTTAGATAAAAATATCAAAGTAAATAACGGTGTGTTTATTGGTGCTAAAGATAAAACAACAAGAACAACTTTTCAAATGATTGGAGCTGATATTGAGATGAATATTGATGGTAGTCAAAGCGGTGACCCTGGTGTTGTAAATTTAAATATGGGTGCAAAAGAAATAAAATGAAAATTAGATTTGAAGGTTTACCTATTGTAGAAACAACCAACGTTCCACCGGATGAAGATATTACACCCGTAAATGGATTATATGTATTCAAAGCTGATCCTGCTGATAAATTTGGAACGGTATTTATGAAACTTGCAAATTAATGAATTTTTTATTCATATTGTAATTTATGATGTCGTCATTTGGAAATAATATAGTTGCAAATACATTTAATGGAAATCAAACTCCTACAACTATTCCTGACCCTTTAACAATCAATCAATTAAATGTAAATCAAATAGGTGATAATTCAAACCCTTGTCAAACAATTCATATGGCTTCAGATTTCTTATATCAAAATGATATTGATTTCATTGACAATTCTGATGTAAATAATCAAAGAGAATTTATGAAATTGCAAACTGATGGTGATTTAAATTTGGTAAATAATATCAACTTTTATGATTTTATTTTGAACAATCCTGCAAGTACATCAAAATTTTCCATAGGTTTAGACAATTTGAATAATAATTTTGTAATGAAATCATCTGATGATACACAACGCGTATATGTAGGTCAGGATGGTACATCAGAATTTAATATGTCACAATTGACAATGAATTTAGATGGAAGTGGTATGTTAGTAAATGGAAATATGGTTATTGGTGCAGGTTTTAACATATCAGGTGATGGTTCAGGATTAACAAATCTACCAGGCTCAACGACACCGGGTTTGTCCGACGTTTTGCAAGTTGGTGACACCGGTAATACCATAAAACTTACCGCCAGTTTGGACACACCTTCCATTGATATCACTAACTCCATAAACTGGGCTTACACGTCTAACACAAGTTCATTAAATGTTTGTCAAATACCGTTGCTTAATATTACATCTAGTTACAAATCTGTTTTACCGACAAGTCCAATAAATCATACCGGAAGTATTTTTACTTTTGTAAATACCACTTCTACAACAATCACAGCCGGTACAATTGTAGGATTTGATGATTTGTCTACAAATGTAAATGGTGTGAAAATATATTCAAATCCTGGTTCCGAAACAGGAAATTGTTGTGTTTTGGGTGTATGTATACAAGATAGTACAGCCGGTAATTCTTGTTTTGTTTTAAGTAGAGGTTTCACTACGTGCAGAAATCAACATGCTAATGTTTCTTGGACTAAAGGTCAAGTTGTAAAATGTGGGGTAAATGGTGAAATAATTCCGGGTGCTGTATCTAGTAACGATGCTTTGATAGGATATGCAATGGAAACTACTACATTGAACGCCGGTGAAGGTTTATTAGTATGGGTCAATAAAGGTATGGGATATGAAATGTTTTAATTTTATCTTTTATAATATATAATATGTCTTCTTTTGGAAATGATATTGTTTGTAAAAATATACAATGTGATACGGTAAATGGAAATGCACCTACCGGCGGGTCAAGTAAATGGACAGATATTGGAAGTAATAATATTGAAAGAACAAATGGTGATGTTTATGTTAGAAATGATTTATATTTTCTAAACGCTACAGGATTAATAGGCGACTCCTCTATAGATGTAAATGTTTTATTAAATACACGAGGCAGTGGTCAAGCATATGTTCAATTACAAAGCGGAGATGCTACAAGTAATAAAAATGATGTTATTGTTAGTGGCGAAACTTTGCAAGTAAAAACAAATTCAGGCTTATTAGTCAATGGTAATGCAAGAGTAAATGGTGAAATAAACAACACTGCAAATAATCAAACAAATATTGATTTATTCGGAACAAAAACATCAGGTAATTCTTTTATCAATTTAAATACCGCTTTTGTAGACATACCAAATGCTAGAACTATATATTTTATAAATTTTCAAAAGAAACCTGATGGTAGTGCAACTGAATTTTTTAGAATTAATATGTCAGGTGATATAATCGGAGCTCGTGATGTAGAATGTAATCTTATTGATTGTGATTCTGTTCAAATTGTAAATAAAGTAGATTATTCGAAATCTGCAAAGGGTATCGTGTTACCCGCAGGTGCTGATAATATTCGTACTCTTCAATTTCAATCTAACTCATTTATTTCCTATTTTAATTTTAATTTAGTGGCCGAGGATGGAACTGATACGGCAAGTTTTAAAATTACTCATCAAGATGCAAGTGTAAACTCAGTTATTGGCGTAAACTATATTGTAAGATGTTCATCGATAACGATGCAAACTGTTCCAACAAAAATTTTCACAATGACATCAAGTATTAACTACTTTGCTGATAATGCAATTCAATTAAGAATAGCATCACTTGCGGGTACTTTGTTTGAAAATAATGAAGTTATACGATTTATTTTGGAATTGATACCTATTGATTTTTCTTGATGAATTTTCTTCGGCTTTCTAAAGGGGGACAAAAGCCTCAAAAACTTATATATACCAATTTTTTTGTATATTTTCAAAAAGACTTTATATTTTGCAAAAGAATTTTTTATAATGAGTAACATAATGTTTGTATATGTATATGTATATTTATGAATGTATTTTTACTTATTGTAAATTTATTGTACCTTTCTCAGAATACTCTTTTTATTTTCAAAAGACTTTTTTATGATATGTGTATTGTAATCTGTATTTGTATATTGAAGAGCATATATTTTTACTTATTGTAAATTTATTGTATATTTCTGAAAAGACTCTTTTATTTTCAAAAGACTTTTTTTATAATGAGTGAATGTATATTGGAAAATGTTTTTTGTAACGAAAATTTTCCACTTAAAGAGTAAGAATTCATAAGGTAGAACAAATCACAATGACTACTACTTTCAATGATCTTCCTCTTGATATTCAAGACAAGATTTATTTTATGAAACATCAACTTGAAATGAAAGAAGTATTTGAAGATCTTATAAGATGTAATAAATGTATAGTGTGTAGTAGAAATATAAAGCTAGATTTTAATGAATCCTTGTGCATATTTTGTTGTGAAAATTACAATAATGATTTGATAAAGTATGCAATAGTATGTCGTGGTAAAAAGTCTATGTGGGAAACTTTAAGCTTATATGAAGAAAATGATTATATATATGGTCCCGACCTTAATGAAAACCCAAAATGTCTTGGACATTCTTCGGAAATGGAAAGAATTTGTACAATACCATTTAATTCAAATAAAAAATTTCTGATAATGGAATATGAAGCTTTTGTAAATAATAAACATATCGAGACTAGTCTTCGCAATTTAAGACATAAAAAAGATTTACAAAATATGATTGCAAAGTACTTTTCCACTCCGGTGCATAAAAGATGCAATATCGTTCATTGTGAACAAGATACTCAATTTATTGAAAATCAAACTAATAATCCAATAATGATACTTTATAAAAACGATGAACTCTTTAAAGATTTTGTACAGTTTTTATCTTGATTTAAATCTTGACCTATTTGACGTTGAAGAATTAAGCAATAAACAAATTAAGATATCATATAATGAATATCGTGAACAATTTAGTGATGACGAAGACGAAAGAGAATCTAGTGAGGATGAAAGTGATAGTGATGAAGATTGAAATAACTTAAGAACAATTTATAATATATATATGTAATAATATACATCATTTATATAATTTATTTAAGAACTTATTTAAATTTATTTTAGAACTTATTTAAATCTTATTTTGTTACACATTTATTTACGTAATTTATTTATCATTTATTACGTAATTATTTATTGTATATTTATTGTATATTTCCTTGTCATTTTACTTGTCATTTTCTTGTCATTTTCTTGTATGACTTATGACATATATGACATAGGGTTATGACATATGTCATAGGGTTTTATAGGGTTTTTATAGTGATAAAAAAGCGTGCCCTATAGTCGGTGCCTTACTACT
>LGRX02015659.1:0-22290 GCA_001247695.2 Cymbomonas tetramitiformis | reverse complement strand
GGGATGATCGGCAAGGCTCTTGCATGAAGAGGGCGTGGATTTAACGGAGGGATGATCGGCAAGGCTCTTGCATGAAGAGGGTGTGGATTCAACGGAGGGATGATCGCCGAGACTCTCGCAAACACCTGGTAGATGTAATGCACCTTACTTGGGCGCACGGTAGTATGCATGCAAGACCAGATTCGCTGTGATGCAATTTGCTGTGTTGTGTGAACCGTTTGCCGTGAGCAAGTCCTTCTCAATTGTGTGAAAGGCCCAACAGCTTATTTCTCGTACCAGCGCCCTAATGTTTGCAAAGATATGGGAACTTCCAATTCTGAGGGTTGCTTGATGTCCTCCTTGTAGCCAATCCTCGAGACGTGCGGCGGCGCTCCCGTGCACTTGGCTCGTTTCCAAGGAATCGACGCAGATTGAGGGTGGTATGGCCAGAAACGGAGACGGCGACGCAAGGCTTCAGCTTTACCTGTGGCAACTTCGCCTTGGTCTCAAGTCAGCTCCACGAAAGGGAAGGTCTACCACTCGCCTCCACTTGCTCCACCATTCATCCATATTCTTGTACCTACTCAGGCTGGCAACAGGCTGGCAACCCGCCATCACTGATGGACTCTTTTTCTCTAAGGTCAACAGTGCTGGCGGAGCGCAGGCACTGATGGACTCGGATGGCTTCAAACTGGTGGACATGCGCTCAACACGCGAGTTCCAGAGGGAAGCATCTAAGCAAGCGGTGAGCGTGCCTGCGATTGTGTTACAAGGACTGAGCGATGTCTCTGCAAGCAGCACGTTCCTCAGTGACCTTGCGGCGGAATTTCCAGAGCCAGCCTCAGCAAAGCTGCTAGTGCTTGTGGCAGATGGCGCCGGGAAGGAGCTGGGAGAGGCCGCGCTGCTCAAAGCGATGAGCGAGTGTGGGTATACCACGGTGGTGGAGGTAATGGGTGGGTGGGGGGCGTGGGACTATGAATTCCGCCCCAATGGCGAGCCCCGCAACCATATGGTGGGAAGCTGGAAGAGCGACAACCCCACCCTTTGGACCGACAGCGGCGACGAAGAGAGTGAATTTGGGGCGTATGCGGTTGGAGACGGAGGGTCGGACCCAACCAATAACACGCGGGCGACTGCGAGTCATCGCGAAGATGACGACGACGACGACGACGAGTGGGAGTGGGTGGATGACGAAGATGATGATGCGGAGGAGCCGCAGCAGAAGCAGGAGGAGGTGTGTAAATGGCAGAAGGAAGCGGCACAGGAGGGGATGCGGCTAATCAATGAGGAGGGCTTCGTGCTCGTTGACATGCGATCAAAGAGAGAGTTCCAGCGGGCAAGTCTTCTGGTCTAATTCACCTCATTGCTGGTAGTCATGCATAGAGGATGTTCATAGAAGATGTGCACTAGCGACCACCGTCTCCTGCTATCCGTGAGAAGCTTGCGCGTCTCTCACTCTCCCTTTCATGTGGAAAATATGCCCCCCTCTATCTATTGATGCACTTGCCCCTATCACGTCATAAGCCATGCCCCTTGCTTGAAGTATGAATAGCATTTGCATTTCCCCCCATATGAACGAGCTCCATGATTCCTTAATTTGTGGAATGCGTGGTCCTCCACTTGCTTTTCATGTCTCTATGCTTGATTTTCCTTGAGTTGTACCCACCTACCAAAGCATTCTACTTCCACCCCGAGAACTAGCGAGGTCCATTTGATGAGGCCCTCAAGCGGTAGAGAGGAAGCTCTCTATGCGCTATGTCTTTTTGTCGCAGGCAGTTTTTCCTCAATCGGGGTTGTCCATTTGGATAATGTTAACATCGATCTGATGCATGTCATTCATCTCAGTTGATTGCATAAAGTCTAGTACCAAGCAATCATCATCATTGTTACTATTTTGGTGTCCGACATCTAGCAACGTGTTCATTCTAAAATAACTAAAACCGGAGGAAGAGCATCGAAGTAAGCGAAGTAAGAGCCATCGATGAGCACTTATGAAAACACGGGCTGATATCCGCAGGGTTCCTCATTGTCTGCAATGAACGTGCCGGCAGTGGAGCTGAGAGGCCTCAGCGATGCAGTTGTCAGCCCGCTTCTAAATGATGAACTTTCGGCAGCTTTCCCGAATCCTTCTTCAATCAAGTTGCTAGTGTTTGGACCGGGGCCAGATTTGATAGGCGCCAAAGAATTTGAAACCGCAATGGACGGCCCAATGACAGACTGTGCATTTGAAGCACTGGTAGAGGTGGAGGGAGGATGGCCAGCATGGGACCTTATGTGGGACCCAAAAGGCGAACCAAGGCAGCGTTTTGTGGGAAGATGGATAAATGAGAATCCCACCGTGTGGGCTGATGGATAAATGAGAATCCCACCGTGTGGGCTGATTCTTGATTCCGTATGCACTGTTTGCAATTTGGTGTAATTTTATGAGGATAGGATCATGCTGCATTTTCGGTCGCTGACACCACCAAGTTGAAAGAAAATATGCATATGTGCATTAAGATCTGCAATTTAATTTGTTAAGCATGCCATGAACACATCTTACTTGTCGGGAAATTTTGGGAAATTCCAGTCACAATAGTGTATTCCATAGCTTCTGACTTAAGTATTTTGCTATTGCTTAATCTTAATGCATGAGTCCCATAACTCTGATATGTTGATAACTTGATAATCAAACATTTCAAAAGTTGATGTATACAACGTCTAGAACACGGTTTATATTTGGCATTTGTGCTGGGGATTATCCGAACTTTGCAAGCCTTTGGCTATGCTTTATGCAGCACTCCTCAAAATTTCGATAGCATGAATTCATACTTTTGCACAATAAACAAACAAGCAATTAATACTTACATTTGACTATGTTATCTACATACAGACATTTCAACTTACTAGTTTGATTACGCAACAGCTGGACCTACAACCTTAAGCATCCTATGAAGTACGCAGGCCAGGCTGCAACTCTCGGTTGTTTTATGCCTATAGGAATGTTGAAAGAAGGACTTAAAGATGAGCTCTTTCAAGAAGCATCACACTACCTACACGCATAGTCAAGCCATTATTAGTATGGTGGAGAACGCACGCAACAAGAATTTCAACCGACAAGCAGACTCTAACGATAGTATAGATTCACGAAAAACAACGTACGATGACACAGCAAACTATATGCCATAGCATGGTCTGCAAAGACCGGGGAAAGATCCCGCCGGGGATAGTCTCCAGTCGCGCTGCTACCATTCGAAAAAACTTTCATTCAAACTACAAAAAATAAGCACGTCCAGCACGTTACAGCACACGCGCAACCCTGGGCGGCGGCAAAAGATCCCGCCAGGATCAGTCCTCTATCGCGCTGCTACTCAGCCAAAACTGCAAACAAAGAGATGTAGGTGAAGGGGCGCTTTAGACGCATGCGGCCAGTGGCAAAAAAAAACCGCCATCCTGCGTACAATTCGAAAAACCTAAAACGCACCGCTGGAGCCGCCGTAGATCCGTAAACACGGTCAGGGGAACAAAAACAATCCTAGGCGAAAGAGAGTGCCGAGCGAACAAATGTAGATATAATGTTGACGAGAATGCGGAGCAACAAATGAAACAAGAAACCACGTTTAAACACCTATGCCAAAAACCAAAATAAACTGCCGGAAGCAATGAAGGCAGTGAAGTACTAAGGACTATGTAAGTACTAGCGCCGCTAGAATCAGCTACTGCTGCGAGACGTTTGAGAAAATGAAAGCACGCAGCGAGGCTTGCTGTTCATATTTGAAAATTCTCGTCGAGTTGTGTTTAAAAGTTCTCATCGAGTGAGCGTAACCACCTCTATCAGCCAATGCAACGCAACAGCACAGCGCACACCCCGGATCCCGGATCCGCAAATCGGGATCTATATCGAATCGCGATTCGTTGTCCTCGCTCGCCACTCGCTCGACTGCAACACGGATTGCACATCGTCACGTGACACGACTGCAACTATTGCATGCCACATAGACTATACGTCACCACTCGCTGTAATCACTGGTGCGACAATAATTTATGCTATCAAATATTCATTCCGAAAACGGGCATGAGGCTCACACAAAATACTTTTTGCAACTTTCGTTTTCGCACAAATTTAATAAGTTACATCAAACTCAATGCACCCATAACACACCATTCCCTCGCCCAAAACATCAAAAGGAATTATTCCCAAATTTTGGGTATCCCTTTTATGGTGTTAACCATTTTCGACTTTATGATGTTGTGGAAACACAGCCACGTATATTCTTGCATATTAGTGTTTCACAAACGCGAGAAAATTATTTCACTGTAGAACCATTCCAAGGCAGTTATAACTCCATAGGGACGTCCTTGAGCTGTTGCAGGCGAGATGGAGCCTCATGCCAGCGGACGCCATACGTATTATTGCATTCGTATTGCTTCATATGAAGTATAACCGGCTACCGTGAAGAGTTTCAATCTCCACAGTATATTCGTTTGGCGCACGCCTCAGTGTGGAGCCAAGGGGTTGAGGTGCCCAAGGCTGAGAAGATGAAGTGTGTTACCCACTACACTCTTCTGTGTGCCCTTTCGTCATGGGATTACTTTTCCCCTTCAGCATGCATGTCTGGACAAAGTTGGGCCCTCCGAGATACCAGAATACGATATAATAAAGCTGATAACAACAAATGAAGTAGCTACACTCAATTGTCACTTGACGCTGAACTGGTTATTGTTTTACTTTACTCCATGTGTTCATTTATCAAAGTTGTCGGATTTCTTGGATTTCTTGCGGGTGCATTTCGACGCTTTGTCGTACTTCCCTCCAAGCCGAGAGTAGTTCATACGTGTCAGTATTGCCAGGGAACTTTGCACAGCACCAAACACAGAATGAACAAGGTGTTTCCTTTTCTTCAAGATAAATTTTGGATATAGAGTCAGCTCGTTTGTTCTAGTTCCTCAGGTGGTGGTATGCCATACTTGACAGGGAAAGGGGTCCCGGGTGTGACCAGAGCAGCCCCTAAGCCTAGGGGTTGTCTGGTTCCAGGTACTGCCCCCCTCGCTCGCCCTTCCCTTTTCCAGGCTGTGAGCGCGTGGGTGATTAATTCTGAAACACTAACCAGACTGAGTTATTTCTTTGTTGTCTCCACTAGTGTGTCAAGGAGTCTGGAACAATTTGCTGCTCATCGAAAGAGTAAAACCACAGTCTCTGTCGTGATTTATATTTCCTAGCAATCACGGTTGTCCAATCCTGTATCAGCAGGGGTTGATCATTTATCGACTGACCTGTAATGATGACAACCGCAAGACTCCGGAGCATCTCACCCTACCGCTTAAGCGCCTAGAACACTGCAAACAGCTCCAGGTAATCAGTTCCCTGCACGCATGCTAGAATCGACCACTGAAAAATGAGAGGGCATCACTGTCCTTTTCATCAACACCACTTGCTGCCCGTTGTAGATCTCCAGGCATTCTGGCACAAACCGGAAATCTGCACACGCACCGCCGGATATCAAGAGCCATATCTTCTTGGACCTCAAGAGAGCGTGTCCCGAGCCACAGGACAGGGAAATGCCCCTGACCAGCCTGGATGCAAAGACACGTTGCCCCACGACCCTCTTCAGGTCCTTTCTAGCACACCAACTGGCCCGTGAGAGTTACACCGCCTTCTCCCGAAGCGCCGAAGGACCAATCACTTCTTTTGTGGCAGGCTGGTCCAAATTAGCCCTCGCCGCGGTCCAAGGCACTCTGGCTAAACTAACTAACCCTAACAGACACCCGTGCCCATCTAATGGCAGGGTGGGCGATGCGACTCTGAGCCGATGGCTTGTATTTGGACGGCATCCCGGACAACTGCTAGACACCTTTGGTGCGACGGGCTGTATCCCGAGATCTGCTGGCGTCACCACATCCGCGACCGGCCTCTAAAATGCGTGTGTTATGAAGGGAGCGCCTATTCAACCCCCGCTCAGAACATGATTTACCTCCTGGGTTCTTTTTGGCCATGTCATCTCGCGTTTCCGCTTCGTCTCTGCTCTGACGAACTCCTTAACTCATCAATTCCCTCGAGCAATCCACGTCACCATCAACCTCGCACAAACGATCTGCCTAACCGTGGCACTTGCAAAACAGCAAGGGCGGACGAACATTACTCGCGGGGAGGGGGAGGGGGAGGGGGGGGTTCGACCCCCTCTTCCCCCTGAGCCGAAAGTGTTGCTTGGAAGGGGGGAGGGGGGAGAAAGATCTCCTAGACCGAAAGCTATATTCTTCTTTGGGGGAAGGAAGGGGGGGGGTCCCCATATTGTATATGAGAGCTTTGCATGTGTTTCTAGAATATCAGAATTTCAAAAAAATTGTAGCTCTACGATCATTTGTTATGCTGGAACATGCCTTGATTATTATGGACTCGTGCGTACGTTGAGAGTATGCCAGATATATACATGCGAGCATCGAGGTCACTCGGGACTATCAGTATCTGTCCCATCATATGCACGCGTTTGCGACACCGCGCGATCGGTAGTCACAACTAGCAGTTTCGATCAGATTTAAGATATAGGGCTTCAAGATTATTATCTTTCAGACATATCGCTGTTGTCACACGCCATCCTCACGCGCGGGCGCGGGCGCGGGCGCGGCCACCACGAAACTCCGATGAACACAAGTTACTAGATAATATCCAGATTTCCGGAGTGTCCATCATTCTTCAAGATTTATTGTTGCGGCGCCCTGCTCTGTACGTGCTGTCCATCACAGCCGTTTGTATTTTTGTTTACAATAACTAACACTTTTTACAATACACCACTTGTCTTAGCGGAATAAAGATGGACTGCGGGGGTCCGTTATCGGGTGTGCGCGTGGAGCCTGACGGGGGGCCTCTTGCGATGTTCTCGCACTCGGTTGCAGCATCCCGCCGGCAGCCGAATCTCGTTTTACCACGTTATACGTAGCAGGGATGCTTGGAGACCGGTGGGCTTCTTCACAGCCCGACGGTTTGGGCTAAATTCCCAACATCTCACCTGAGCAGCGCGTTTCGTATTTTTGCAGGTTGGCTCTTTTTACGCAAAGCGTCTTCAGATGTCGCCAGCAGCGTTGCTGGCGGCATCTTTTTCATACAGCTGCCTATTTCGTATGAGCGCAATCCCATTTTTCTTTAAGATTTGTTTACTTTCCCGAAATATTATTTTGTCGTTTCTTTCAGACTATCTTTGATGAAAACGCACACCGACTCGGGCGAAGATCCGATAGCCGAAAGCTGTCGGTAGCGGTGGGTTCACGATCGGTCATAAGAAACGTCGTGACCGACTTAGTGTTTCATGTGTTTCAGGAATGTGGCGTTTGCCTTGGGAAACTTAACCTGCGCTGGTTTCGTTTGGCATTTTACCCTGCGAGTGCAACTTTCGTATTTTAAATTATTTGGTTAATGAATCCTTAGGATATAAAACTAGAAGCCCAGTATAGAAATTGATAATGATATCATGCGGGTGTTCTGCTTGTAAATGTGCGTTATTTGTTATCCTTGCAATTTAGAGTAACAGTTCGAATAAATGCTTCCTTGCTTTTTCATGTGGGCCTGATGCAAGTGGCATTTAGTGCAAAACAACAGCTTAACATCCTCGGCAAGTAGTCGTCTAACATGTTTGCATTTTATGTCACACGCGCGGTACTATCAATCTAATAATTTCATATTTATTGCCACTTCCGCGGTACTATTCGTACGTGTTCCTATAGATCAAAACATCACATGCAACATTTTGTTTTGACACTTTTGTAGCCAGCTACAAAATCGATCCCAGCTACGAAATCGATCCCCCCGGGGGATTTTGTAGCTATAGCTACAAAAGTGCAAGGTTACAAACATGGTAGGGGATAGCTACAAACACGTGCTGTTACCCTCGCACATATATGGAGCGCCATACTGATTGCGGTATATCGTTTGTGCACGTGACAACATAAAGAATACACATCTTGGCATATGCATACTACGTGCTTTAACAATGCATCGATTGCGATGTTGCCACGGAACCGACGGCTACATCACCATACCCCCGGAACCGTTATGATTTTAACTCAAGCTGAGCGGGCGGGTAAGCCCCAATACTCAGTATACAGTCCCGAAACTGCAGGGCTCCTTCCTGGGCTCAGCGTTCCCTGCCTGCGGGAGTCATTCCATCACGCATACAGAGCCTATTTCTCAAGGGTTTCCCGACCGGAAGGTACTGCCAATCGCAATTTTGGGGTTTGAATTGTTGCTTTCATTTGCATATATTTAGTTCCACATGTTCACGGAGAATTGAGTGGGCATGGGCCGCCCACGCTTTGCTCCTACGGGGGGCGGCGGCGGCAAAGGACATCGGATTCCCACCCCCATATACTTCGATTTGCTTTTTTGCCCCCGACTCCGTTTTCGGGCGGTGAAGAGTGGGGTGAGACCCCACCTCTCCCCAACCCCGCGCGCGGGGGCGGAGTGCCCCGCGCCCGGATACCACCATCACGCGCGCGGGGGATGCCTCATGCAAGGATAATGCCGGGCTGTCGTCTTGGGTGATGATGGCGACGGAACGGCGGGAGGTGGGCAGCCTGCCATAATTCGCGTTCATATATCGTGAGAACTCGGCGAGTTCTCGCGGTTAAGGAACCATGCGATGCCAGCTGCACACCTGCGGGCGCATCGCACGGCTTGTTTCCGGTTTCTTTTCTATGGATCCTTGGGGGGGTAGGTCTGAAGCCACCCCCGAACCTCCTCCCCTCGGAGCAAAGCGTGGGCAGTCATGTGGGTTTTTCCAATATCGTATAGCAGCAGCAGTACTCCTCGCTCGCGGGCAATACGTTACATCAGATTCCTCGTGCTCTTGAGCTCTGACTAATCATAGCACCATATTAAACCATATTGTGTGCACTGCGTGACTGTAATTAGATTGGCCAGTAAAGTTGGACCCATGTACTCCGTAAGGGAGCGACTTTCGTTTGTGCTAGGAGACGTTATAGCAATCCCTATAAATAAATCATATCATCCATGCCGTCCATTCTCTGGACCCGACCGATATACTGACGCCTTTTTTTCTCTTTCAAATATGTTTACGTCGCAATCACACAGCAATCACGGAGGGTGTTGGTTGCCGCTACTCCCATCGACGGCTACCGGCGGTTGGATATTCTGAGCCGCGATGGCTTCACAGTAAATCACAGCGCGACAATCAGTCCAAAATTCATCTTGCGAATATGTTCGATCAGGTTGGGCTTGGTGCGCAGTCATTAAACAGAGATAAAACACGGGAGAGCATAGTGCAGTATCCCCAATCTATGCTACTCTCCCATCGAAACATCCCAGTTATGTACATCAAGATACAGCAGATCTCATAGTTTCTGGCAGCATCGGCTTTCCGGTCGATACTGACGCATTTTGGTGGTACAACTGAAACAATGGAAGTGCTCACGTGATAGCACATCACCCTTACGACTCTAGATCTAGGTCACAATGGTATCATCAACAGATTTATCGGATGCCGCCTCCTGCAGCTTGCCATCAGCTGAATCCTCTGATCCATCTCCTTGGATCCCATTGCCCTCAACAGGCTTAGGATCGGCGTACTCCTTCAATCCTTGCTCTACGTTGGCCTCCTTGTTGTCGAGCATCGGCATGGTCTCCGGTGGCGGCAGCTCCGGATGCACTTGTTTGCTACCGGCTTCGAGAAGCATCTGCTTCACTGTCTCAGCGTGCTTCCGACTCAAATGCACCCCAAGGGCGATGGCAAACACGGTCACTGCGGCAAATATGCATATAAGCACCACATCAATGGCAGTGGAGCCTGTTCCAAAGAGGTCGTCCTCTTCATCATTATCGACACCTGGACTCTGCAGCCACCATCAGACCCATCCCCCCCTCATTTGTCAATTTGCTTACCACTACTGCCGACAATCCACCGAATTGTGCTGGGAGCAAACACGCTGAATACAGGCAAAGAATGATGTCATGACGCGATAGATAGGACCTCGCTGCAGTGGCTTCAACATCGCAAAGCATCGACTGGCGGGGCGCACTGTCTCGGATATCTCCGTATATCCGCGGTCTGAGAAGGCTGTGATCTTCACAACTGCAACCTCCATGTTGGCGTAGTAGTCATTTGCAAGGAACGCCTCCACCAACCTCTCCTCCGACGCTGCAGCGTACCCAGAGGAATCACTCGCGGTGGGAAGCACGGCCTCCATCTTCAACTCGGTGATCGGGTCCGCCTCGGTTATGGAGAGCAAGGTTACGTTATCCTTGGTAAAGATGCCATTTGCAGAAGTGTAGATGCTCACCATGGTGCGCGCCACCTGATCCTGCAGAGCTCGCCGAGCATCAAGTAGAACTCAGACCCTCGGAATCCCAGCCCCCAGCCCGAAGCACCAAACGCAAGTGATTCTGCAGGAACCCTTCAGTGATTCTGCTCATACACGCGGAGGAACTGCCTGGCCTCTCACATTACCCACTGCACCCCAGGTGTTCCACCCATCGAGGGCGCTAAACAAGGCGATGGAGCGTCTCAAAACTGGGTCTCACTCCGCTGCGAGAAACGAGTATACGCGGCACGAATCCGACAACAGACTTTGGTTGCTTGGCCAAAATTCAACATGTAAGAGCAACGGGGGGCAAGGGGCTTACAGTGAAATCAATGGGGAGAACCTCAGATGAGTCAAACTGCAGGACCACATGGACTGCAGCGCCCACCGGGGGTGAAGGAGGAGGGCTCAGCGGAAGTGGAGGTCTTGGCGGTGGCGGAGGCGGGCTTGGAGGGGGGGTGGTGCAGGGTATGACATATCTCTATGTGGTGGGGGCTCAGGAGGCGGGCAGGGAGGGTAGGGTGGCGGAGGGGATGGAGGTGAGGGGTGAGGGAGGAGGGAGGCGGTGACGGTGGTGGGGGTGGAGGTGGAGGCGGGGAGATGGCGGTGGAGGGGTGGGGGTGGGGAGAGGGGTGGACTCGGTGGCAGCGAGAGGGAGGGGGCTGGGCTGGAAGGTGCGTGCAGTGCCGTTGTACCACTGATTATGCCACGGAGGAGGCAAGAGGCGGGCACGGGGAGGAGGAGGGGGAGATGGTGGTGGCGGAGGGGCGGGCGGGGCGGAGGGGATGGCGGAGGAGGTGGGGGAGGTGGGGTCTGCTTGGGCAAAATCTGTTCCAGCAGACAAGAAACACAGGTCGCAGGTTCAATGCGCGCATCAAAGTGCCCTTCACCTACCGGAGACGGAGAAAATGACGCGGGAAGTGCGAGAGCTGCCAAAGTGCCCTTCACCTACCGGAGACGGAGAAAATGACGTGGGAAGTGCGAGAGCTGCCAAAGTGCCAACTAGCTGAGCGAGCGGCAGCGACAGTAGCGACCTCTCCTGGAGTGTATTCCCTTCAGGCCTTCGATCAACGACGGCGGTAGCATCTCACACAGCATACTTCCTCGAAGGACCCTTCGATCGAAGAGCACACAAGCTCCATTACATACCAGCGCCTTCTTGGGCAGATCCTCAGCTGGCCCCGCTTCTCAAGCCACCGCCACTATCTTGTACTTGAAGCAAGCTTCGAATCCGCACCTATGCCAGTCATGTGGTGGAGGAGAGAGAGGGGAAGCGCGGGCCAATCGGCTGCACCATCGCCGAGGCCCAGAAGGGGGATGGAGGCCTTGAGAAGATGTTTGGCGGGGTACAGGGGGGGAGCCACCTTCATTGTGATGGTGTCCTCGGTGCCAAATCCAGCATCTGGGAGGTAGGTGGTGTTCATCGTAGTGTAGGCATAGCGCCTGGAGGTGACATTGGCCCAGGTTGACATGTTGTAACGCCCGAAGGTGGATATGCCCTGCTGGTTCTCGAAGAAGCCGGTGACGTACAGCGAGTGAGCCCCCGAGGAGGCTCCTGTGGCCGCAATGCCGTAGCCTCGATCAGTGCCCGTGCCTCCGCCCCCGAGAACAAAGTCTAGCGACCCAGTTTTCCACACCTGCGCTCAGCCACCCGAGGGCAAGCGGCAGCTCACTGGGGCCAGCGATCCATGAGACCCCACTCGCACGTCAAACGGAGGAAGAGGCACGCTCAAAGAATCCTCCTCCTTGCTCTGCTTCGCAGCAGATGCCGGCATGACACGCACCTTCATCACGAAGAGGTCTGAGTCATCTTCGGTGGGACTGGTGAGCACGTACGGGGCACTCGACAGTGCCTGGCCGTCCCTCACAGTGGGAGCGCGTGAGAATGTGGCGCTCCCGGTGAAGTATCCTCCCACGTACGCATCCCCCAGATTGTCAACCGTCACGCTGCGGCCCACATCGTTTCCGGGTCCCCCCGCGACAAAGTCCCACACCACAGTGCCCAAATAGCTCACCTACACACCGCAGCATTCCCCACATTCCCACCCCTCAACCTACAGGGCGAGTAGAACACAGACATTCTGAGTGTATAGAAAATCTGTCAGAAAGTATAGTTTCTCTCATCTGTCTTTGCAGGAAAAATGTGTCATCAGTATTCGAGCGAAAACTGTGAAGGATCAAACTGGACTGACGTGTCATCAGTGACAGAGTGAGTACAGCGAAGTAGCGATTGTATGACACTTCCGATAAATCTCGTCTGCGATAAGAGGGGCCAAGTGCCTTGGTTTAAGGCATCTTTGGATTATCTTTGTACATCTGATCTGCGTAAATGCTGACGGTTAAAAAGGTAGATTATATGATATACCTGATTGGATATCCGTCATATGGTCAGTATCGACTGCTCCTCATGTTAGGTTATGGGCCCACCATCACGGTGAACGCAGGGTAGCGATCACAATTGCATATCAACACCAAAAGTGGTGCGTGGACCTAGCAGTAAACTTCAGATCAGCGATTCACCACCCCTCCTTCCTTTCTGCCAACGGATTGCTTTGACAGAAACAATCGTCTGGAAATACCCGGTGCCCCGGGACGAGGCAGAAGCCAGATAAGAATAATAGGCGGAGGCAGAGGTGTGGATTCAGCGGCTGAGGCGGTCGACCAGGCAGAAGTGGAGGCGGAGCACGGAGTGGATACGGAAAGAGCACATGCATGGAGAACCACGTGGCAAGGGACGCTCACAGTTATGCCAAAGTTACGGCTCTGGATGATCCCTCAAAGCGAAATGGGGGAGGCCGGGCCACGGGCAGATGCGAGGGCGCACCTTGAGGAGAAAGACATCCATGCGACCAAGAGCGGCACGCTGGGAGTCGCCGAACGTAGCATTCCTCACAGAATCGTAGCGCCCCTGCAACACCCGCCACTCACCTTCCTTCGTCAGTCTCGGTTCTATGCGCGCTTGCATACACTCGTGTGACGATTTACAGACAATGGTCCAACGATCCCTGATGCTGATCCACAGGTTCACACACCGAGCGGCATGAGGCCTGCCGACAAAAGCCAGTCCACCATCATCCCAGTGGATGTGAGAAGCATTCAGGAACTTTACAGCTATACATCAGACTATGGAATCTACCCGACCCGGGGGACTTGTTGTGCCTCTCTCGCACGGGCCGCACGGGGAATTCATAACCAGAAGCATCATTCAGGTAAGGGGGAGAGCGCCAGGGGAGAGACAGGTGGGAAGGGAGGGGCTGAGTGTGAAGATACCACCGACACACTGAATGGCATGAGGTCCGCCGACAAAAGGTAGCTCACTATCATCCCAGTGGAGGGAGAAGCATTAAAAACAGGGCGGGGCCGTGGCATGATGCCATTCACTTCGACACATCCCAAACCAAGTGCAAAGCGAACCCATCACAAACACGAATCACAGCCGGAAATGTGGGGTAGCTGGGAGCTCATCCAGCTTTGCACCGCAGGTCCGTCATGGAAATACTCCAATCCGGTGCTTAAGCCCAGGCAAGCTAAAGATTGCTGGTGGGATCCGTTGGATGTGGTCTGGACCCGGGCCCGTGAGGACGGATCCACACTTCTGGTGTGGTGGTTGTCGCTTGCCGTTGCTCTCTACGGTCCAGACCTTTCCAGGGATTTCGTGGCATCCCTGCTGGGGTTCCTTGCACAGGGCGTTGGCTGCTGCCTTCGTCGGCCGGGACTTCGGTTGTGCATATTTTGTATAGATTGTTTATATTGCGGGTTGTATATATTGGGGGCGTGAGTGAGCGGTCGACTGCCAGATGTTGCATCGGTAGGGGAGCAGGTCGAGGGTACCAGTGACCTTCGGGGCGCGGTCGTTACAGTCTCCCGCGCGGTTGACATAGTTACGGGGTAGGTTAATTTGGTTCTACTTCTTGGGGGTTATGAGTGCTGAGGGAGTGCTCGGATACTCTTCAGGGGGAGCTTACCCTCCAGGTCAACCCAGCTTGTTGCCTAAAGTATCTGACGGAAGACTCTGCTTGGTGGTTAGCACCGGCCCACCACTTTCCCCGGGGTGAGGGGCCGGACGCCAGAGGCCATGACCAGCTAATTTCAGGGCGATGGGGTCTGAACGTCGTTTTAGCTCCTGGGGTAGGATTTCTAGGGGCTGGGTGTTTGGTGGCGGGCGGCACTTGGCGGTTATCTTCAGACTTCATGAGTATTGAAAATCAGGAAGGTAGGCAGGCGAATGAGGGGCGTGTTGATGGCGGGAGATCGGCTGGGCAGGGTGTGGGCCCAGTGATGGCGGGGATGGTGGTGGTTGGGGGGCTCGGCGTCAGGATATCTTGACAGAGTGGGATGAGCTCATCGCCGAGCCCAGAGAGTGGGGTCTGGTCTCGGGAGCAGAGCAGGGCCTCGCCAGAGCAAGCAATGGCCTTGGCTGAGGAAGGGGTGGCAACTTTGATGGGGGCGAGCAGGCGAGTGACCCACCTTCTTGAGGGGGTTGTTGGCATGAAGGGAACTGGTGGGGAGGGGGTTGAGCGAGGTGCGGGTGAAAGGGTTACAGGTGGAGTTGACACATGCCGGGCCCCTCAGAGCCCGGGGGCCCATCCCGGCAGCGATGACCACTTACAACAGGTTGCACGGCAGCATACGGCGTCTCATCAGCTTCCCTGCCCATGAGGCGAGGTTGTTGGCCGTGCCGGAACTGACAGTGAGCAGCTGTCGGGAAGGCAACGACCAGATGGTGAACTATTGGCCACCGGGAGGGCTTGGTACACATAGGCATATGTGGGAATGGGACCGCAAGTAGGGACTGCGCAGAACAACAGTTGCAGTGCAAGTGTGGAGCGCATTGCTCAAGTTTGCAGCTTCCACGCAGGGTATTCAGTGCAAGGGCTTCGGTCCCATAGAGTTGGTATTGGAGGTGGAAGGTTGCAAGCGCGGATCAGTGGCGGGCGCGCAAGGTCAGATGGCAGGAATCCAGTTTTTCATTCTGAGCCCCTTGGGACAGCCCTTTGGAACACCGGGCGTGCAATGGGTGAACAAGCTCTCTTGAGACCAGGCTTTGGGGCAGGTAGGGAGCAGAGGGGTGGTTCAGAGAGTAGGCTTGGTGGTGGGGAGATGGCTTGGGCAGCTCAGGGGGCAGAGGTGAGCCGGCTTCAGAGACACAGCAGCAATGCGCCGGCAGTGCACTTGCAGAGGCGCGCCGGTGGCTCAGTGAGGCTTAGGGGGTTCCCATTCCTCACTAGTGACTCCGGAGAATCCGGATGAGTGTCCCGAAGTGTGTGCTGAATCCTTTGATCCCCGGCGTGGGTACATAGTGCAGCCGGTCTTCTGTGGCAACGGTGTGCCAAAGGAGTCGGTCCAAGGATAGCCTCACTCATTGTATCGATAAAAGCAAGCGTGGGCTAGCTGGGAGCTCATCCAGCTTTGCACTGCAGGTCCGTTATTGAAATCGTCCATGTGGTGCTCTAGCCCAGGCAAGGCGAGTCGGATAAATTAGAGGGGAAATCCGGCCGTGGTGCACGTGAACACCAAGGCTTCACCCACTTGTCTTCAGCACCCCACACAAAATGCCAAACACCGCCGGTACGGACATCTGATCGGAAAAGACTAAATACATGTGGGGAACTCCGGACACAGAGAGGCCGCGCCCCAATCTCCCGAGCAGCCGGTGTGCCGACCTCGCGCTGCGGACTTGCACATGGCGTTGGGTCTACACGACAACAGAAAGTCCTTCGCAGCGCCTCATGGATGGTACACCACGCCAAAAGGCTCTGCCAGCGGCGCGGCATCATGGCAGACCGCCCTTACTGGCTGCACTGACTCTGAGCCAACTCCAGTACCCCAGGCAACAAGAAAAGAGAGCAAGCGGGAGATGAAGCCCGTGGCGTGCACCCGGGGGCAGACTTGAAGATTCGCTCCAGTTGGATGATGGGCTGCCCCCGCAGATCGAAGTACCCTCTCCTGGATACGGGGTGCAGTAGCTATGGGGGATGGAAAGGTGTACCGTGACGAACACCCCTGAGTCGGCGGAGCGCGCGCCCTGTTGGCGGTCGATACACACTGACTCTGCTGCCTCCTGCTTCAGCCCGCCTGCCTGCAGCACCCATTGCACCTCGCCATCCCCCACTCCCACCTGTGCCAAAAACATGTCCGTGTCTGTTCGCTCGGACCACTCCCCGGACACCGGGTCCTGCTCCATGTACCCATCGTGATCTCCTTCTGTGGATCGGAGCACGTGCTGTTCCCCGAAGGAGGCATTCAAGCTCGAGTACTCCCCTGTGCCACGCCCGCCCCATTCCCCCAGTGTGAGGAGCCAGCTTCTCCCCCGCTCGCTCCGCTTGGCTGCTTACATTTGTCTCATGTGCGCGACTGGGAATGCGAGGCCAGACACCGCGACTGGGGTCTCTCCGTGACTTGTTTGCTGCTGGGGAGAGGTGTTTGTGGGCGCGCTGAACGAGCGAGAGGGGGTGAGAAGCAGCCGGAGAAGCTCGGGGAGAATTGCATGGAGGGAGTGTGCAGTGGGAGTGTGGAGGGTCTCCGACAGCAGGGGCAGGGAGGGCAGAAGGGGCCAGGGAACAGAGAAGATAAATTTCGAAGAAGGGGCTGAGAAACAGAGAAGTAACATTTTGAAGAAGGGGCTGAGAAACAGGCACAGGGAGGACAGGAGGAATGGGGAGGGGTTGAGAGGCAGGGGCAGCAAGGGCAAGAGGCAAGACAGGCAAAACGAGAAGTTGGCCAGGGAGGAGAGGAGCGGTCTGGGAAACGGAGGTTGGACACACACCCGCCACGTAGACACGACCGGAGGCATCTGCTGCGATGGAATGGCCCACGTCCGCTGAAACGCCACCCCAGCTTGCGAGCTGCTTTACGGTGCCGTTTGCATCCACCTGCATTCCACCAAACATATGCCAACAACACCACTGTCAGCGCTACCTGCTCCAAGGGGCACGGGGACGGAGGGGTAGGATGGAGGGGTTCGGGCAAGTACTTGCGCCACAAAAACGTCGCTGGTGCTCTTGTTGACGTTGACGCTTTTGTCCGCATTGATCACTGTGAATTCCCCCATCGTGGCTGTGGCGCTCTTGAAATAGCCCGTGACAAACACGTCCCCAGTCACCTCACTTACGTCCACTCCATACCCGACGTCGTCCAGGTCCCCGCCGAGGCTTCGGGCCCACAGCACGCTGCCGGAGTCGGTCAGCTTGAGCACGAACACGTCCACCTCGTCGGAGGTAGACTGCAGCACCTTATCCCCGAAGGTGGCATTGGCGCTGTTGAAGTACCCCGTGACGTACAGGATCCCCGGCCGCTCCGATGCGTTAAATCCTAACATGCTGATGCCCTGCCCGGTCTCAACTGCATCCCCATCGGAGATGAGCGTCCATCTGTCACCATTCCCTCTCCTCCCCGTCCCCTCACCGTCCCCTCCAGGGGATTGCTTGTGACACCGGGACGGGAGATGCATATGAGGTGGGGTTGGGGGAAGCCTTATGAGTGGAATGTGAGATGAAGGGGCCCAAACGGAGGGAAATTGCAGCAGCAGCAAGCAGTAGGAGGAGAAGGAGGGAGGAGGAGGGGAGGAGAGGAGGAGGAGGAGAAGGAGGGGGGGGCGGTTTGCATAGAGGGTGAGGCAACAGGGGATCTTTTATGGAGGGTGCACCAACGGAGGGCTCTCGTGCAGGAACCCTCCAAATGCAGAAGTGCAAGGTTGGCATTGTGGGTACAAGGAGGGGAAGGGGTCCAATATGAAGAGCAGTGCAGAGGAACTGGGGAAAAGGGAGGGGCCGGTGGCACCATGAAGGGCAGCTTGCATGGTAGGGGATATAGACTTTGGAGGTTCAGCTGGGTGGGTGGTAAGCACTCTGACCTGACACTGCCACCGGCATTGACCTTCTGGACGAACATCTTGTAAGGGCGCTGCTCCCCGACAGTGAGCCGCACTGCGCCCGTGGTGTACGCATTTCCCCAAGCATCCACAGTGATGTCATATGCCTGGTCATTCCCAAGGAGCGCCGCATTCCGGGTGCCCCCACTGCAGTCCTCCCCCTTCCATCGCCTCAGTCTTATACTATCACACTGCGTTGAAGCCCCCCCCTTCCCCTATCACCGCCTCATACTTCCTCACAAGCGCATGCTGCTGCCCGCCCTCATGTGAGTTCCGCATGCCGGTATGCTCCATCCCTTGCCTGTAGCCTCCATTCCCTCTCCACCCCTCTCTCTCCCTCAGCAATCACAGCCCAATCATTTTAACAGCGTGATGCGTGCCACCGCTGCGTCCTCGCACAAGGACCCACCACCGGTCCACAGGATCCATGCTCGGTGTGCCACAACACCCAACCCCGCCCCTGGCGCAGGGGATCTTCTGGAGCAGAATCCTTCATCATCGGTTTTTACGCTGGACCCGCCATTCCAAGTCTCATATGTCCACCGAGTATGGCCCAGGCATGGGGGTTATGGCCCTGGGACCGCCGCTTCGCACCGCGCAGCAGCCAAAAAAGCAGCACAGTGCGCTGTGCGGGGGATTCCAGCTGGGGAGAACGCACATCAGCGGCCTACTAGTACGTTTAAATTGGAGTGCAACATAATTTTTGTGATTTCAGACTTTCAGAATCCGTGACTCCTGCTGCGGTAGAGCCGAATGAAGATTCTGCGCGACGCAGCGAGAAATCGGCGGTGGATTGCTGCAAGGAGATTGGCAGCTTTCACGGGACTCTGTCAATCGGTGTACCTCGCCGTACCAGCGGCGAGACTCTACCTGCGGGAGCTCTACTTCGTACTGGCGGAGAAACGCAGCTGGGGAGCGAAGGTGAAGATTTCTCGTGCAGCTCGGGTGGACTTAGAATGGTGGGCCAGTCTGCCTGTGATGAGCAGGTGGAACGGACGCAAGATCTGGAGATCCCCGACGAGAGCGAAGCTGCACGCAGATTCTTTGATGATCGCGTGGGGAGGCGTGCTGAACCTCAAGTACCCGGCGAGAGGTTTCTGGCCAGACGAGATGAGGAACTGGCACATCACGCACCTAGCTGGAGGCCGTGTACAAGACCGTGCAGGCGTTTCTGAAGGAGCTCGAGAGCAAGGTCGTACGACTTTACTGCGACAACCAAGCGGTGGTGGCAATGCTCTCACACTTCACCTCCAGAAACGCGAACTTGATGAGGAGGATGCGGAGACTCTGGTCGCTCCTCGACTTGCACGACATCGAGCTTCAAGCTCGTTACATCTGTAGCGAGGCCAACGTGTGGGCCGACAACCTTTCTTGCTGCGAGGATCTAGACGACTGGAGACTCAATCGAGACTGGTTCGTGTGGGCCAACAAGCAGTGGGGCCCCTTCACGGTGGACCGGTTCGCTTCCAAGATCTCCGCGCAGCTTCCGCGGTACCACGCTTCGTGGAAAGACCCGCGGTGCGAGGGTGTGGACTCTCTGGCGTACAACTGGCGGGGAGAGAACAATTGGGTGAACCCCCCGTGGGCGTTGCTGGACGATGTGGCGCACAAGCGAAGGGGCTGCAGCGACGGTAGTGGCCCCGTACTGGCCAGGTCAGTCCTGGTTCGGGGAGATGGAAGCACTGGCAACCGAGGTGGTGATCATGCCGAGGCGCAGAGACCTGTTCACTCCGAGCAGGTTGGGAGGGTCCGAGCTGCCCGGGCCCTCAAAGTGGGACGCTGTGATGTTCTTCATCGAGGCGTGCCCGTGAGTTACTACGCTGCTGTGCGCAAAAGTGCACAAAAGTGCACAAAAGTTCATCGACGTGTACGACGGCAAGCAAGGTGACCGTGGGCTCAAAAATCGAGGTGTTCTGGAAGGACGATGTCTGTTTTTACGTGGGTGTGGTGAAGAAGCTCAACGAGCACAGTAAGGCGCACGTGCTGTACGGCCATGGCGACGAGGAGACTCTTGACCTGTCTGAGGAGAACTTCAAGTTCATTTGCAGCTCGGGTGTGTCGGAGCTGACAGACGAGACAGCGGACATGAACGGCGAGAACATCGACTGCGCTGGCGACTACAAAGAGAACAAGCGCGGCGGTGCAGTAGAAAACTTCCTCACACGCTCACTTTGTGAGCGGTGGAGGATTGAGTTGGGACAGTCCCGATTCACAGACCTGGCAGTGAGGATGCAGCAAAGAGCACTGCTGGACATGACGCTGAACAACTATGGACCGAAAGCGCGGCGCTTCATTTTACTTTTGTAAGCAGCACCGACGTCTGTGGCTACCAGCGACAGAAGCAACTGTGTTGCTGTACATCGCCTCCGTGTTGGACGACGGGGGCGTCAAATCAGCTTCCTTACAGCCGTACCTCTCCGCCATCAACAATTACCACGAGGATCTGAGATTTCTTGGACCAGCGAAGGGTCGTGCTGTGACCCGAGCTGTGAAAGGAATGGCGACCATCCAGGCGGAGCTGGCAGTCCAGGAGGAGAGCATCGAGACTCAGCGGACTTGGCTGCCGGCAGGACACGTACGACGTGTGCACGGAGCGGCTTTGAACCTCATGCCGCAGTCTTCAGAGGATCTACTGTTGCTGCCTACGCCTACGTGGTCATTGCCTTTGTGACTTTTGGCAGACAAGACACTGGAACATCATTGTCGCGGCAGCATGTACAGTGTGGTGACAGTGAACTTTCTGTGGTTCTCCTTAGGGAGAAAGGGCGCCGGTAACACCGGGCGAAGAGGCGCTTGTGCATTCATTGGAGAGGAGTTGCTCCACTGAGAGAGCTGGTGCTGAACTGGGAAGTGCACCGTGATGCAGCTTGGAGCAGGTCTACGAGCACTCGACCGGATGCCTACAGGCTGCTACCCGAGGACCCGAAGAACTTCAAGGCTTCAGTTGCTAATGAGTGGATTGGTCTGGCTCTCAGTGAGCTGGATTGCAGACCTCCGGAAGGCGGTCATTTTCTGCACACAGCACTCGGACGGGTGCCACTACGTGCGCTAGAGCTGTGGGCGTGACAATGGAGAAAGTGTGTTTCTTTGGAGGCTTGTCACAGTTCTCTTCTGCAGTGCAACACTACATTGACCCGACAGCTCTGAGGGACGCAGACATGGACTACTACTTCGCGTGGTTAACATGGTCACAGTGAAAGAGTTTCAGAATTCTTTTCATCACTGGCTTCATCTCTGGTTTCATGGCAAATGAGGATTCGAGCATAATAGAAATGTTCAAATTGGAGTGCAACCGAATTTTTGTGGTTTCACTTTCAGAATCCGTGACTCCTACTGCAGTAGAGCCGAATGACACATGTAGCTCCGTGACACAAACAGGATGTACAAGTAGCCACGAAGCGACACGCCTGTTCAGCTCTGTTCCTTTTGCTCTTCCCACCGCTCCCAACCCAAGGACTCTGTTTCCTTTTGGTGACTGGCACAGACATTCATCAAAATTAGAATTTAGAAAGCATTCAAAAGCACTTTATGCATTTTAAACACTTTTCAAAATCATTTTAATGAAACGTATTGCAGTGCCTGCCTTTGGCAAATGAGGATTCGAGCAAAAGAGACATGCACTTTTCAGCTGTTCATCAGACATATGGAGTCTACCCGACCTAGGGGACTTTTTGTGCCTCTTTGGCACAGGCTGCATAGGGAATTTCTAATCGAAAGCATCATTCAGGTAAGCGGGGCAGAGCAGTACGGCATGGGGCAGGGCGTCCGTCTACCTTAGAGGCCCAGCGTGGTAATATGACTGGCGAGACTGCCGCGCCCACTCCACGTGGCTTACCAGTGGTGCTGCAGCCAATCGCCCCGCACAATCAAAATAGCAGAATTTGCTCGTTGCAATCTCTCGTGACTTCGCGCCACACACTGCAGCCAGCATTGATTTCTCTGTCAAACGCTCCCCCGGCTCCCCTGCAGCAAACCTACCGGTCTTCTCGGGGCAACCGCAGATTCAACGAACATCAGAAAAGCAGGCAACGCACTGAGAGGTGGCGGCGGCGGCGGCGGTGGCGGTGGCGGGAGCTCCACTGCATGCGAATCAACGCTCCCCATCCCACTCCCCCGTCATGTAAAGTGCCCGTAACTCCCCACCCCACTCCCCC
>LGRX02015658.1:0-20684 GCA_001247695.2 Cymbomonas tetramitiformis | reverse complement strand
TCCGAAGACAGGAAGGCTTTGGTTGGCCAGAGTTACTGTCAAGATGCTTAACCTTGATGGAATGGCATTCGGATACAAACTGTGCAACCATGCATGTGACTTATGCATTGGTGTATGACTTTGATGAATTGTCTCTTGTCATGAACCTGGAAGGAATGACGGCAAATAGCTAGAGTGGCGGATCTCACTCACTCGGCTTTGTTGTTATGGAATTCGATGCCTGATGGCACAACTGGCAATCCTTTGCTCAGATGCTTTCCTAAGACATTGGCAACAACTTGTGTGCCAGCTTCTCTAGATTTGGGGAGAAACCATGGATCAACAATTTATCAATCAAAACACATGTATCAAGGTTGATTCAACGAATCCTTCAACTCTTGAATTTCGACAATCAGCATCTCAGGCTGTTGACGTCAAAGTGATGGTCGTAAGCTTACAATATAGCTTATTCACATTTGAAAAACCCTCGTTCTCTATGTCAGTGCCCTTCATATAATATGATAGAGCCAGAGAAATATGCATCTATGATTTCCTCATAATGAACTTCATGTGTTAGTAAGTCAAATAAGACTTCATTTGATGTTTCAATCGGCATGATGTACCGTGTCATCAACTTAATGGCTGCTATACACAGATGCTGGAACTTTTGATAAGATTTTTAATTTTCCAAGCAAAATCACAACGTGATGTAAATCAATTTGTGGCAGCTGTATGAAAAATGAATGAATCTATACTGTGGTTACACTATTGATTTTACCCATAATTAATTATTCACCGAAATTATCGAAATCCGAAAACAATTCATGGAAAATAAATATCTCTGACCCCAAACAAGTGACCAACAAGGAAATAGTCAATTAATTAATTATTTCGAGATCCTGTGTTTGTGCAATAGGGACAAGAAATAGTTGGGAAAATATATAAGGCGGTGGGCACACATGTGTCACAAGACAAATAAATAGCGGGATAATTATTGGTCCAGACCGATATACAGTGTGCATACGATAGACAGATAATATCTCATACGTACATACGATAGGAGGCCACGTTGTGTTCTATCGCAATCGGTTCACGCACGGCGCACTCGGCATCCGGCAGCACCATTCTTTCAAACTCACACTCGAAACTGTTGTGTGATCTGCTTCTGAGAAACAAAAAAGATGAGTGCCACAGAGCACGAATGTTTGATATGCAAAATCCGCGGATTAGGATCGTCATGCCAGTGTCAACCGTCACCGCTGAATTTCCGCTCATATATAGCCTCATATATAGGCCAAATTTCAGCTCATATATAGCCTCATGTATAGGCTGAATTTCAGCTCATATATAGGCTGAATTTCAGCTCATATATAGGCACATATATAGGCTGCATTTCAGCTCCTTTATAGCCTCATATATAGACTGAATTTCAGCTCATATATAGGCTGAAATTCAGCTCATATATATATATAGGCTGAATTTCAGGTGATATATACGGGCTGAATTTCAGGTGATATATAGGCTGAATTTCAGGTGATATATAGGCTGGATTTCAGCTCATATATAGGCTGAAGTTCAGCTTGTACATCGCCTCACATATAGGCTGAATTTCAGCTCATATATAGCCTCATATATAGGCTGAATTTCAGCTCATATATAGCCTCATATATAGGCTGAATTTCAGCTCATATATAGCCTCATATATAGGCTGAATTTCAGCTCATATATAGGTTGAATTTCAGCCTATATTTGGGTGAGATTCCTATGGCGTGTTACGTGTTACGCGTAAAACTCACAAGACCCGAAATGCGTAATTTACGCGTAATTTACGCCCGGGGGGGCGTATCATGAAACATAGTGATATGCAAGGGTATGATATATATTATGTGGTATGAGCGGTGTGTATCAATAGACAAATAGGTTGGTTATTAATTAAGTCTCAATTGGAATATGTGAGAAATAAGCGACAAGAAATAGTTCGAAAATTAAATAATTTTCAGCGTGCGATAGTCGTGCGATAGGCCCCTTTTCAAAAAATAATTAATTCGGCGTCGACTCAAAATACTATTGAAAATAAAGAATTATTGATGGTGTGGGGGGGGGATAAAATCAATAGTGTAACCACAGTACTCTTCCTCCCCCTTTTTGAAAAAGAGATGTATCAAACCAATCAGATGGTGATGGAGGATGTTATTCAAAGAATCATTATGTGATGTGAAAAATGGTTTGATAGAGAATCAGACTGAGATTACTCATCGAATGCTTTAGAGGTAACAATGTCAATTTGAACATTGATACTCTCTATATCACATTGGCAATATGCCTGACGATTTTGAATGTGGCGAATGCCAGATGATGTCAAATGCAGTCGTTGGGTTGCAGCCCACATACATTGTCAGTTCAGGGTCACTATAGTGTACCCAACTTAGACAATGGTTTTGGATAATGATTGTCATGATGAACAAAGAAATCAGTGATGGTACCGAAGTTAACTTTGGTATCGAAGCTAATGGAGAGTCAATCAAGAAGTGTCCGTAATGACAACAACTTACTACGAGTTGTATTTTCGTAGTTGATGGATGGCTGACATGTCATTTCATTATGAATAGAACATGGCATTGCCTAGTGATATGTGTATATTCTTCAGCACATGCTCACTTATCTCAATGGTGCCCATTTTATTTTTGGGCAACACTATTCAGAGACTTGTTATGATAAAGAAGTATGAATGATGAATGTGTCATTTCAATTTGATAGAATTGTGACTTGTTTTATGACTATAAAATTTCTATCACTTTCCAGAATGAGGATGAACTGCACTTGGAAACCGTATGCAGATTGCGGGTTTTCCAAGACTTCGTGGCCTAATGGATGAGGCAACAAATTTCTAAACATTCCAGAATGAACTTTCAAAGAGTATTTATTCCTCAATGAAGCATGCTTGTCTTATGCCAAAATGATATGAAATTACAAATATGGTGTCAATCTATATGTGGATGGTTTATACCATTGTATGCTATTCCACAAATAAGTAGTGATGTCAGAATTAAAACTTTGGACAATTGCAACTCAGTACAAACTTGAGTGCATTCAAGCCCACTTATATGGTCAGAATCTGAATCTAATGTACTTTTCTAGCTAAAGCTACCATTGACTATCCAACATCCACTGAGGACATTGTTTCCTACGTCTTTTGGCATCACGCTCAGCTTTTTTCTTATTTTGCAAACGCCTCTTTGCTAGTGCTACATCCGGAACGTTGTACCAGCCACGAAACTTGCTGGAATCTACTAGCTCATCTTCTGAGCTTTCTTCATCCAAAAGCAAAACTGGCTTCAACATGTCTTGTTCTTTCATCGAGGACGAATCACACAGGGATGCAGCAGACCTGCAGCATGCGAAGAAAATAAACAGCAAGAAAGTCACTATGCAAAATCACCACTGAAGGAGATGACTTTCATCATAGGGTGGTATATTGGTTGTTTCATATGACACATAGAAAATATGAATAATTCTTAGAGAATTTTGGGATAAAGGGCGATAAACGTCCTGGATTGGTTGTGCTTGATTGCTTTATGCCCAAAAATGACCGAAGAGATTGCTTGCCATCTTTTAGCCATATAGCGTGGAGGCTGCTTTACAACGGTTGGGTCATAAGCTAAATAGCTATGTCAGCTATGTCGGAGGCTGAATAGCCATGATTGCACCGACTCTGTCTTTCATGATGAATAGACCTCTGAGAAATGGTGTCTGAAAAATCAATACTTTTGACAACAACTCAACCCTTTGGTATGATGAAGAGCTGATGATCTTTGTTGCACTTCAATTGTTTAATGTGCACTAATGAAATGCCTCGTGATATATAATCTCACAGAATAGGCATTGCTCAATGGCGATATGATCAGATATGTAATGATCAATGAAGACAAGATGGTTGGTATGGCTCATTCAGTAGGCAATATTACCTCAAAGAAATGCCAATACACTTTTCAATGATCATCGGTGGCAGAGGCTATAGTGCTTGCACCGTGTTAATATACAATTTTAGTCTGGATACATGCTAGACCAGATGTATACAATGTCTAGGTCTTCAAAATCAAGCTTATATGTATGCCATGGCTGATGACCTTAGAAATGTTTGATACATATATGTGTCAACTTTATGGAGTTCTGCATGGTTTGACTATATATAGTCAGGCTTACCAAAACAAAAACAATTATGCAACTTATATTTGTTTTATTATTTGTCTTTATTATTTATTTGGTTTTTAGTTGTATTTCTAGCTTATCATCTTCCCCCCTCAAGGAAGTGTATTGCTAGGCGGTTGTCAAGCGCCGTTCAAATACAACAGAGGTCCGACCTCTATGTGATGACGTGGAAGCTTTCTATGAAGTTGGATAGCAGTTCTCGGGTTGCAGCCCATTGCACCGAAGGTGCATTGCAGTTATTGGGATGCAGCCCGAATCCACGTCATCAGCGTGGGTCATATAGTACCCAAGCATGTGCTGTATATATACAACACTACCCTCCAGCGGCGAAGTGGTTTGCTATTACCATCATCGTATGCTGTGGGATATCAATATATAATCAGAGAGCATGATAATATGTGTACCGCGTTTGTCAATATCGGAGAGACTGTGTCTTCTTTAAAATCCTCATGACTATATAAATAATGGTGCTATACTGATGTCAACACCTTCTCTCTGAGTGATTTATTGATTTCAGATGTGATGTCGTGGCATAAAATATGTCCACGTCATTGGCACGAGTCATGTTGTGTCCATGCATACACGATCTTAGCGCAGGTCACAATGCAGTGCCCGAGCATACGCGATTTTAGCGTAGGTCACATTGTGCCTCTATTTATTACATCTGAGAATATCTGTTACTCATCTTTGTGAGTCTAGACAGCATTGTGCTGATTGCAATGCTTTCACTGGTGACTTATATATCACAGATTATACCAAATGTGGTGATCAGTCCAGTGCAATATTTTGTCACCGGAATGTACAGGGATTGTGAATGATTGCAATCCAGCCGGAGGAATAATCTCAACAACTATTCTGTACTAATGAATTCATCGGAGTTATACTCATTTCGACGATTCAAAACCCATGTCATTTGTAATGATGACAACTCATGTGAATATATAGGGTTTTTATCAGAATGCGTTTATGTGATGTCAACATATTATGAACAATTCACTTGCATCTCAGGACAAAGGAGTTACGCTTGGAAGGTCTTGCATGGTGGTCACCAACAGTTATCAGCTGTTATTCGGGTGCCAAATTCTGCCTTCAGCACTGGGACTATATCAACCAGCCTTACAGCGATGCACTTGTCCTTCCCACTCTTATGTACGGCTATAATGCCAAAGTGTATCAGGTGGGATATATATATATATACATTATATAAGTATCATCTTCTGATCCAGGAAATGCAATTAAGCATGGTATCAGGTTATATGTTATGTATATATTCAGCATTCCAAACTTACTCGAGAATGTAAATGCTGAGCAAAAGTCAACTTATAGTCATTGGAATATAGTTTCCCATCCGAGTTTACACTTTATTAGTGATGGTGGATTTAACGTTGTACAGATTTCAACGTTACTTGTGGATGCAGTGATTTTATCAAAAGCAATCCATCAGAAATCACCAGATCGGAATAAAAAATGGATATGTGTGTAATCCTATCCACCTTCTTCCCACCTTGAGGAAGTGTAAACACATAGGCAGTCAGTTGCTTATATATTCCATAGCATATAGCTTACAGGAAGCAGCTCATTAATTTTAGGGTTGTTGTCCAACAGTTCTTGGGTTGTTGCCCGATATATAATCATGTCTGTTTCGAAAACAGCATGATATTTTAATGCCAAACACGAAGTTTGTCGAAATTATAGTGGCACTTTAGGGCATATATGGTTACAGTGGCCCTTATACCCAATAATGTGATTAGGGTGTTACATGGTATCAGTAACCCTAATATAGGTAAAAAAATAAGCAGCATAATGTTTTTGCAAAGATTTTTTAAGCAAAACTGCATTTAATACCTACATGAATGTAAGGTGGTTTTCAGGAGGTACGTTACACCCCTGTTACACACATTTAATTTTTAGGGTGTTACAGGGCGTTACACATGCTGCATAAATCAGGGATTGTTATTTGATAGGTAAATATTCATTTTAGCAAAAAAAATCAATCCGAAATTTTCAAAATGTGTTTTACGTACAACATTTTGAGCGATTTATTGTTACAACAATATGTATACCCCTACATATTCCACACCCAATATCTAGGGCGTTACACGAGATATGACATGTGTCATTATGATTTCCTGATACCTCAATAGGTATAAAATCATAATTTTAAATAAAATGGGCACACATTTTTCATTTTGAAATCATGCGTGGAGCATTTTTACCCATTTTACAGCTTTTTCAGCTATCTAAAATATTGCCTCGGTGACATATCTCAGTGTATTTGTGGAATGTAAAGTACAGAATCACTGGAAGGAACTTCACGTTTGCACATGACAAATTTCATAGCAAATAAGTGAGTTGTGCTGTATATCAACATTTATGGTTGACAACATTCTGGGTTTTACTGATTCAAACCCATGCACAGCAAATGTACTTTTCTGATTATGTATAGATTTATCAACTTAAGTGGGAACATCCACTTCAGTGATATTTGTCAACCTATGATTTGTTCTGAGCATAGGTCTGTGCTCTTAAGATTTATCAAAGTGATATATCTTATTTAGAACAAATCTGGACTTTGCTGGATATAATCACAGCAACTTGACACAGCACATTTATATGTATGTGTTGTCCTCAACACTATTGTCAGATATCATGTAAATACTGATCTGTGTGTTGCATGCAATTGATCTGATCAAGTCTGATTCAACTGTCAATATGCAACGTAGTTGTTGTAGTTGCTCCAACGATGATATGTGGGATGAGACGAGTGGACTGCACCCAACAGTTACCAGCTGTTTTATGGGTGCAGTATTTTGCCTTCGGGTCTGGAGATAACTCCATCCAGCCCTTCAGCATGTTGTCTTATCCTGTTCCCTTATGTATCGCCATCATTGATACTTTCCACGCACATGTGTTTGGAAAGTGGTATCCATATTACCATATACAATATAGTTGATCTATTCACTCCGAGTCAGTGAATCTCAACATGTATAATGAATGCTAGTGTATGTGCAGTGTGTAGTACTGCTGATTAGTACTTATGCCAGTGTGTGTGTGTGTTTACTTGTACACACTCTGCAGGATATGTTCTGGGTATCACAATATCCTAGACAATTTATCATGCAAGACAGTCAACATACCATGTACTGATTACATCTAACATGATATATCAAGTTTAGGGATCATTGTAATTTCATGCTAATCTCATTACAAAATGAGTTGCTGGATAGATTTTACATGAAGCTCAGGTGAGCATTCCATCCAGTAATCCACCATAGAATGTACATGTGATCTGGAGAGCATCTCGGCTCCACCAGGACATGACAAACTAATTATGGTGTTAAGACTACTTTCAGGCACCCTTTGCTACATGGATTCGAATATAGACTAGCATGCACTGCAATATGCTTATGCACTATGTACTGCAGCTGGTATCGTGATCAAGCTGTACAGTATAGTAAAGCATGTACAATTCACAATGTTGCAATCATTCAGCATAAGATGTATACATGGTATAATAATGCATGTACTGCATATTGATGATTGCTGCAATTGAATGGTGTGCCCAACTTAGACAATGGTGTGCCCAACTTAGACAATGGTGTGCCCAACTTAGACAATGGTGTGCCCAACTTAGACAGTGATCCACATTCACATATTGTGCACACATTATTATATTTCTGATGAGCATGAATGCTGATGATTAAGAATATTTGTGCAGTCATCAGTACATTTTGGAATTTGCTGCAGTATGATGATAGTACATTCACAGCAGCATAGTGGTAATGTATCCACAGCAGTATGTATCCACAGCATAACGATTATGTGTCCACAACATTCCTGCATGTATACAATCATTCTGCATATGATTTCGACGCGCGTACACATATGTGCTTCTCACTGCATGTAGACACATCAGGAATCGTACGCGCTAAAATCGAGCGTTCATCGCATCTGATGAAATCATGGAAAATGCATATCGTGCTGACAGGCTAAAAATCATTGTACGCGCTGGTTATTGTAAACAGTGCGAATGAATTATTTGCAAAAATCGCTGATGTACGTCGCATACGAATGCGAGCGCGCTGCTGATGAAAAGCATGTATTGTCGTCGCCATTCATCAGCGCATGATACGAGCGCTGACATGTATACGAATCAAAATTCTGTCGATGACCACTATGTAATATATCATTCTGGACAGTTTTCGAACGTGATTCATACAAGCGCGCGCATGCTGCGATTCACTTCTGTAAAAATATGCGACCATCGCGCATGCTGCCTTCTGCAAATTAGTGCAATTATGAAAATCGTGATACTGCGCTGATGATTTTCCGCGCGAAAACGATTTCGCCGCTGATTTATCGCATCTGCGAACATGCATACATTTGCGAACCATTTATGCGAATACGTTTCATTGCTGCGCCGATGTATGACATGTGCACACCTTATCGCGTATATGTGCGATCAGCTGTTTCTGCGTGTGCGCTGCGAAAAATCTCCTCGCGCAATCTCTGCGCTGTCGATATGCGAGCGTATATTATTCGAGCTGCAGTTATTCAATATTACTGCGAGCGCTGTCGCTTATGCGCCCACCTGCAAACCTGCGAACAATATGAAATATGCTACGTCTATCGCTGCACCCACTTGAGTTCTCGAGTATCGTGCCTTGACGAGTTTCTTTTAGAATACCATCTGATACGGCGAGAAAAACAGGCGCCGTGAATATATTATCAGTATACAAATAAACACTGCAAAGTTGGACAGCAATGCAAGTGTACGGATGAGCGGGTTTGTGAGTGCAGTCTCTGTAAGAAGATCTGCTGAAGCACAACGCTTCCTCACTTTTGTACCATACGTCTCCCATCATCTTAGATGGTACCGCCATTAGGTTGTGAACCCGAGACGTAGGTTGAACGACCAGCATGGTAATAACGACTAGTTCGTTCATGCTGCGCATGCGAGTTCCGCGCATGCTAAAAGCCAAGATGGTTCTTGTTTGTATTCAAGATGTATCTTTGCTTTGCCATCTTCGAGTTCGACATACGAACTCTCGATGACAGGGATGCCTGATGATATGACATTATCATCTGGCGACATGTACAGTCATCATCGACCGTACTGACGACTGTCATATTAATATATGACGCGACTCGACATGTACAGTCATGATCGACCATACTGTCGACTGTCATAATAATATATGACACGACCGACTATCATAATAATATATGACATGACATGGTATGACATGTCTGACAGGTATGACACGTATGACATGTATGACACATATGTCATCGGTCATGACCCTGACATCCATAGGTATCGGTGACACTAACATCGATGACAACCTAAGAAACGGCACACCTACCCGGTGGAAATCCCAAGAAAAAAGTACAAATATGGTCAAATTTCCTCGGCCAGGCGCGAAGGCACGGTGCCCCTCCCACAATCACTCCTATACAAGGGGGGTACTGCCACCCCGGGGGGGACGGTCCCTACAGTTATGGTTAATTCAAATTCGAACGAAAATTTGTTGTTGAGTCGGTGAGCATTGAAATTCGTGACATACTTTGTTGGTCGTTGGCTTTGCAAAACAAGATGGGAACCGGCATAATCAAAATTGATGCAAAATTTGGCGGTTCGTTGGCACGCCATCCAGATATCGACAGCGGTATCGGTGACACTAACATCGATGACAACCTAAGAGCAACACACTACTTGGGTAAATCCCAAGAAAAAGTGTCTGAGATATGGTCAAATTTACTCAGCCGGGCCGCGAAGGCACAGTGCCCCTCCACAATCACTCCTATACAGAAGTCTTGCCACCCAGAGGACAGTCCCTACGATTATAGTTAATTCAAAATTCGAACAGCGTGAGTCAGTGAGCATTAGTCGTGACTTAAATTAATTTTACCCCGGGGAGCCAATTCGCCCCCGGCTACCATACAGGGTCAAGGGCAGTCCCTATCCTAAAAGTTCCCCCTGCTAGCACATACATGGAGAATCCGACTAATCTAACTCTATAGCAGCCGCCATGACAACCAATCCTCTCCCACTGGTCGAGACTGACTACTGCGTCAAATCGGTAACCTCCGCGCTCATAATGGTCGGCACCCCCTGCTCCCACGCCCCTCCCGTCAACCGCCACACCCTCCCCCACCCCCCTCAAGCCCACCAAAGTCTGGCGTAAGCCCATAGCAATACCAAAGCCAATGGGTGTGCTCTGAAAACCGGGGGTGAGGGTGGGACGTCCAATTGAAATTCGTGACATGCTGTTGGTCGCTGACTGCAAAGCAAGATGGGAACCGTCATAATCAAAATTGATGCAAGGCTGGCCAGTTCGTTGGCATGCCATGTAGATATCGACGACAGTATCGGTGACACTAACATCGATGACAACCTAAGAAACGGCACACCTACCCGGTGGAAATCCCAAGAAAAAAGTACAGATATGGTCAAATTTCCTCTCGAGGCGCGGAACATGTTTTTAGACACAGTGTTAAGACGTCCTTTCTAGTAATATGGAATGCCCCAAATAAATGCGCGATAGCTTAAGTATGGGTGTTCAATGAAAGGCATGGACGCCTCCAGTGTTAACGAAATAATTTTTTCCCGCCCGCCCGCCTGCGTTGTACAGCCAAAATGTCACGTACTTCTACACAATAAAAAGGGGTGCCCTATGGGATGCAAAAAGCGAAGCACTGTCGCGCACATGATCCTACGGTCAGATGGCCTAGCGGAGATCTCTTTTTGAGATCGATCCGCCTAGTGTTATTAAAAGCCCAAACCGTTTATAACGCATACCGCAGGCTTCCAGGCTAGCTCGCGAGCTCGCGTCGCCAACGTCGCGAGCTCGCGCTCATTTCGCTCGCGCACATTTGCACCCGCACCCTTCCGTTCGCTTTGCGTTGGGCCCGGCCCTGATGATTTCAGCCCAAATCAATCGAAGGTTTTCCGTGCGTAGAGGATCGTCTTCGTGTTCGTACTTCCTTCTGCTTGCACCTACGTGTTTTCACTAAAAAAACTCTTATCATACGGCATTATGCGGACTGTAGGATTTGTTCTTCTCGTTTGTGTGGGGTTGGCCGCTTCACTCCCCGCACCCGCGCCGAAAGCCTTCAAGATTCAACCTGTAACTGAACAACTTCCTATACAAGGGGCTAGTTCCACTTTGTGCGAGATGATCAGTGATTCACAGGCATGGATATACCTGTTATTTTTTCTCTCGGAAATATATATTCAAATCACTGTGTGACACTTTTTGTGTGTGTGCTAGGGTTTGCGCCTAACTTGAAAGTAGCAGTGTTTGCGTGTTAATCGTGCTCTCCGCGTGCCCCAGGCCTGCACGGAAACTTCTGGTTGCGAGTGGTGTTGGTCAGCGTCAGTTACCCCTTCTGCCTGCTACTCGGAGAAGTTCGCAGCAAAGTTCTCTTCCTCTAAGTTCCTATGCGACTCTCACCAGAACGGCCCTGCTGCCGACGTGTGCAGAGATTCTACGGTATGCACGACTGTAGCTGCCTGCTTTCTGTTACCAAGGTCGTTCCGCGCTCAGCATGCGCTTGGCGTTATTGGCCACTCTATTCTTGGCAAGGGAAACTGGAAGCCCGAGCGTACAGGCAGGATTACGGAACTGCTTTCCAAGTGTGACAGCTTTTCACTCCGATATTTTTCTCGTCATCAAAGTTTGCGAAGGAAACATACTATATCGTTCTATGCGAGGGATTAAAACGCTGTGCTCTTTAAATATGTATGTGCTCGTTTGGTCGCTGGGGAGTTGGCCTCTGTGCTCACTTTTCAATCGCTACGCAGGATGAATCGCACTGCGGTGCCCAGTCAGGATGTTCTTGGTGTTGTGGCGGGCACGTCGGTGTTTCTTGTCACTGCAACTCGCAGGTGAGTAATTCATGCTTCCTACTTTTATGTATTGCATACCACGCTTCCTTGGGTACCAGGAAGGTTCTCAGGGTTCATATATGTGGTTTCACACCTGTGCGAGCATCTTTCCTTGATTGCCTAGTGTCTACATCGTTGAAAGCGGTCACTTATTAGATGAAGTTGGTTGACACTATGGTATTGTTTCAACCCAGGAGAACGTGGTAAAGCTGCCTGCTAAAGTCTTTACTTGCTCTTGAAGAGAAACATATTGTGAGTGAGCAACGACATCTATGTCACTCCGCAGAGATCAAGGTCCTGCAATGGGTAGAATATGACTTTGAAAGAGCTTGTGAAAATATACCTCACTCCGTTCTGAAATGTATCACGTTGCTTTATTTCAAGTAGTGGAGTAAGCATCCGGGCGGAACCACCAAAAAGAAACAAGCGAAAGTTCTAAGTGATTTACGAAAGCTAAACTTTCTCGTATTCGAAGAAATCACTCCTACCCACAACTTGTGCTTTCGATCTTGGTGTAAAATAAGTTTTTTGCTCTATTTATAGCTCGGCTTCCACCTCGAAGGACGACTAACACACAAGATGGTCGGGTGCACGGCTCGGCGGTATCTTGGTAGCGTTGGAGAGTGCTTGTGATTGTTGACCGCTTCACCATTTTGACTACTCTCGACTCTTTTGTGGTAGCGTGATTGATTCCTCACTTGGGGTCAAGGTTGGGCTAACTTAGCTTGGTGTGCCACACTCCGCTTGGCCTGTGTGTGGCTTCTCCTTGAACCTATTCCTTTGGCACCATACAACCGCAGGAGCTCGGTTGCACTATGTACCCACAGCAGGGATCAAAGGATTCAGCACATCCTTCGGGACACTCATACGGAACCCCCTAAGCCTCACTGGGCCACCTGAGCCCCTCTTCAACTGCACTGCCGGCGCACTGCTGCAGTGTCTCTCTTCTGCTGGAGTGTGTGTGTGTGAATGAGCTCCCTGATGTGTCCTTTGGCAAGACTTTGTTTACAACATAGCTCTTGTTTTCCACAGGATGACACAAAAGGGTTACCACAGCAGGCGTTTGTGGGGCTTTTTGCGGCGCTTTATGGTGGAGAGGCCCGGTCTGTATGATAAACGAGGTCCGGGTTGCTGGATCTCGCGCGTCAGGCGTAAGCTGGGGGACTTACGTGACGGTGTCATTGTGCCAGGTCCGAATGGGTGGGAGTTCGGGCCATCATAGCTGACCGGGAATACGTCTCGCCATAGGGTTGTGGCATCTCGCTGTTAACGGGGACGGCCACTTGGGTGCTTTGGATGATGGGATGTGGCTGTCCCTGTGGTACCCTTCTGACGGATACTGCCTCTTTGAGGGCGTCGGGGATTCGTCTGCGGCTGGCTCTATTTATGTCCAGTGCCTTGAGGCTTTTTCACCTGCCGGGGGACTGGTGGTTGACAGCCACGTTATGTGGTGCTGACATCTCGTTGTGAACGGGGACGGCCACTGGAATGATTTGGATGATGGGATTGTGGCTGTCCCTGTGGTACCCTTCTGACGGGTACTGCCTCTTTGAGGGCGTCGGGGATTCGTTTGCGGCTGGCTCTATTTATGTCCAGTGCCTTGAGGCTTTTTCACCTGCCGGGGGACTGGTGGTTGGCAGCCACATTATGGGGTGCTGACATCTCGTTGTGAACGGGGACGGCCACTGGAATGATTTGGATGATGGGATGTGGCTGTCCCTGTGGTACCCTTCTGGCGGGTACTGCCTCTTTGAGGGCGTCGGGGATTCGTCTGCGGCTGGCTCTATTTTTGTCCAGTGCCTTGGGGCTTTTTCACCTGCCGGGGGACTGGTGATCGATACCCACTTTATGGGGTACTGGCATCTCGTTGTGAACGGGGACGGCCACTGGAATGATTTGGATGATGGGATGTGGCTGTCCCTGTGGTACCCTTCTGATGGGTACTGCCTCTTTGAGTGCGTCGGGGATTCGTCTACGTCTCGCTTTTTGGGAGTGTCTTGGATTCGTCTGACGCTAGCTCCCTCTCCGTGTACAGTGCTCATGGTTATTACACATGCCGGGGGACTTGTGTTCTTTGACCTTGATATGAAGTACCTGGCGGATCGCTGTGAACGGGGACGGCCGCCGGGTGGAAGTGGGTTTTGGGAGGCGGTTATCCCTGTGGTGCCATTCTGGCGGGCACTGCCTCTTGGAGAGCTCGGTAGATTCGTCTGTCGTGCTGCGAGGAGAGGCAGAAGGTGGTGATGTACAACTTTTGTGTTCTCCCTTGAATTTTGTGGGGAGCACTTAGGTGCCCGCATGTTTCCTTTTTGACATGGGGTGTCCATGCTGTGTGGTGTGACTGCATTCATGACATAACCATGGACCAACAGGTCCCATCCATCGACCGGGAGCCACTGGGGGGCATGCCAGCAGGGTCCGCTTACTCCGTTACCCAGAGACCAACAATTGTTGGGCGATGATCGGTCACATCGTTTCATCTTTCCATGCTGCTTTGCATCAGGGTTGGGAACATGTATGAGTTTGTGGTATCTTGTCACGGCCCCGCCCTGCTCCTGATTTGCTTCTCACATCCACTGGGATGATGGTGGGCTGGCTTTTGTTGGCCGATCTCATGCCGTTCAGTGTGAATGAGCTCCCCGCAACCCAATATTTCCTTTTAAAGTAGGATGTGTGTTATCCTTATCCTTGTACTCCTACTCCTTGGAGGCGTGCTGACACCCAAATATCATTATTCTCGACTAGGCTGGGGGGCATGCCAGCAGGGTCCGCTTACTCCGTAACCCTGGGACCAACTATTGTTGGGAGATGATCGGTCACATGGTATCATCTTTGCATGTGGGTTGGAAATATGTATGAGTTTGTGGTGTTTTGTCACGGCCCCACCCTGCTCTTGATTGCTTTGTCTCACATCCACTGGGATGATGGTGGGCTGGCTTTTGCTTGCCGATCTCATGCCGTTCAGTGTGTGCTTGTGTGCTTATCTTGCTATTTTTGTTCACTGAATACAAGCAGGTATCCGATTGTCCGTGTTTGATTTTTCCCCATCAGACGTCCATGCCGGCGACAGATGGAATAAACACTTTTTGGGGTGCCCAAAGCGAGTAGGGGAGACCATGGTGGAGCGTGCACCGAAGCTGGGGATCCCCTGTCCGGTTTGAAACCTTTTGGTTTGCTTGGGCTTGAGCACCGGACTGGAATATTTCCTTGACGGCCCTGCGGTGCACAGCTGGATGAGCTCCCAGCTACCCCACATTTTCGGCCGTGATTCGTGTTTGGGATGGGTTCGCTTTGCGCTTGGTTTGGGATGTGTCGAAGTGAAGGGTAACTTGCCACGGCCCCGCCCTGTTCCTGAATGCTTCTCACTCCATTGGGATTATGGTAGGCTGGCTTTTGTCGGCGGTGTAAGTGGACCTAGATGTGGGGTTTTGGCACCGCCCCACCTTCAACAACAACAACCCCCGCTCCCACCGATTTCTCTTCGCCCGTGCGTTCGGTTTGTTTGGGGGCGATCGCCGTTCGGAAAATGGTTGGAGGAATGTGGCTCTAGGTATGATATCGCTCTTCATTATTTTCGGTATCGATCGATTAGTCGAAGATATTGGTATGTATTGGTAAGGTGTTTTTCACACATCCAAATATATAAGATATTGATTGATGCATATAAGATCATATCGGATACTCATCCATCAGCGGTGGTGATGTATCGAAATTTATTAATCTATTGAGAGGCGTTGGTGGTGTATCGAAAGTGATTGATATGGTTACTTGATATGAGCCTCCGAGGATTGATGGCAGGGGCGAGGAGGGGGAGCAGCGAATCTGTGACTTTCTAGGGGGGGGTCCCTGAGTCTGCATATCCCCAAAAGACATAATTGTTGATTCTGACCCGTAGGTCACACCATCTCTGACTCCCGCGGGCCGTATCTGTAAGCATTCAGGTCAGCATTTCAGGGTGACAGATCCCCTAGGTCAGCTGCATGACGTTTATATTCGTTTATCTCTTATAATGAGCTTACACTTGTATGAAAGATATTCAGTGACCGCACCCGATATAATACGTTATATTATATCTCACAGGTTATGGGGTATTACCCCGCTTTTATCACTGCTGACTTTGCCATGAGTGGCTAAGTTTTTCCGCTTGGCGGGGCGTTGGGGCCTCGCGAGGTGTTGAATTGGCCACTTTAGGGCGTGCGGTTTACGCCATGTTGCGGTGAGGTTTCGAGTTGGGACTTTCGGCAACTTCTTCGAGTGTCCGCGTTGGATTTTGTTTTAGACTGAGCTTGATCACCTTTGTCAACATCTCCTTGGCCGTCGCGTGTTCGACTTCGTTGATTTCGTTCGACCCCTTCTTCTCCTTACTCCGCAACTGCATTACGGTCGCCCGCCACCTTACAATTTACACCTCGCCTTTCCCCCAACCCCCCTCCTGTAGGAATTTATTCTGATGACTTCATCCTCAGTTGGAACACCGGCCATGGGCGCTCGGATGCGCCTGGATTCAATCTTTGCTAGGGACGTGGGTGCTCGCTACAAGAGCACCCCGCAGTCAGCGCATGTTGCGCTCGCTGCTGCTGATAGAACACGCGGCAATGCCGTTTTACAATCGTCTTGGGACATTGACGTTGTGAAGCGTGTTGCGAAGGACACCTTAGGTACTAAGGCGTCCTCATTTTCCGGAAGTGAGCCTCATCGACAACTTCTTTGGGATTCGTTGGTTACTGCCTTGGAGTCCTCGTTTGTCAACAAGGACAGCGCCAACGAGGACATCTTTGACCTCGTGGACGTCACCAAGGAGGTTCACCCGATCTTCAACGACATTTTACTTCGTGCGTTGGTCTCTTTGACGACGCCACACTCTCCAGCTCGAAGGTGGGTTGACGCTTCCGCTCGGATTTCTCCGCGCGACGGTAAGCGTGCACTCCTAGAGATCACCAAGCGGCTGCTGCCGCCTGGGCATCGGCCGCTCCGCCACCATGAAGAACTCTTAAGCATTTCTTTTGGTTCTTCTAATGACCCTGAGCCCTTGGTTGCACAATTTGACGAGTGCCTTAAAGCTATCGCGGCTAGCGGAGCGGGTCCCCTGGATGACGAAGCAGCCAAAAGGCAGCTCCTGGCAGCGCTGGACGCTGACTTCTACAAGGAAGTGATCACCCCGCTCCGCCTGGACACCGAGTTGGCGAAAGTGAGCATCGAGGAGGTGTACACTCACGTTCTAGAGGTGTGGTGGAGTGCGAACCCTAATGGCCCTCCCACCCGCCCCAAGACAGCCGCGCCTGTCCCGACGCACACGCCTCTCGGGTTGGCTTACGCAGGTGATGGGCGGGGTGACATCTCAGACTTCCTAGAGGAGTTTGCTCGTATCATTGGTGAGGCCTCTACCCTACTCGCCTCCCTCCATCATGACGAGCGCGGAATTGCACCCGACGCACCGCCGCCGCGGAGTGATTTTTCCCGTAGGCATGGGGGCGGTGGTGTAAAATTTCCACCGTCCAAGTGGCGCGACGAACGAAACCGTCGGACCGACGGTAAGTTTCACGGACGTAATCGTCACGTGGGATGGAAGCAACGCTTCGCGGCATCCCCGCTCACGAAGGGCGGGAATTGGCCTCAAGGCATGAAGCCGCAGGGTGCTAGGAGCATTTCTTTTCACTCCGCATCCTCGGCCTTCGTTCAGGAGTGCCCCCTCTGCCCTGGGCACTTTCATGACACGGCACGTTGCCCTGAGGTGTATGGTTCGTGCGATGTGGACCTACGGGATGCCGCCATGGACCTAGACGAGGTCGTTTCGGCCTTTCAAACCGCCTTCGACAACGAGAACGACGAAGAGTTCGCTGACTTGTGCCATGAGCACGAACAGCCGCTGGTGCGTACCGATCCTGAGCCTTTCACCTACCCGGTACGGCACGACGTGGGATTGCGTGCACACTATGCGGGCTTGGGTCATGGTGCTTCGGGCGCCGGCATGGGAGATGTGCTATCAGATGCACGGGGAGTACTCGAGTCCCTGCGGTCTGCGGCTACGGCTGCACAGGTCGGTGGTGCTACCATAGCTGGTAAGCAACCACCACTGCACATCGGCACTTTGTCTGTGCCGCAGGTGGTGTGCGATGCGCAACCACCACCTGCCAATCACGAGGTCGACACGGGGCTTTACCCTATTTCGGCATCGGACCCCGCTTCTTTCGGTTCTCCTTTCGAGGAACCTCTACGAGTGTCTTTCATGGACCGAGTGATGCCCGGATGCCCTGACCCTTCCCTTCATTTGTGTTCAATTGAGCCTTCTCACGGCTCGATTCACCCGGAAGAGCTTTCCGTGATCGACGATGACGACGGCTCCGACAGTTATTCCTTTTCCGGAGACGAGGTTCCCTCGGCCCCACCGGCTACGCGGTCACGTGTCGGTGTGGCAACATTGCCGAGGGTCTTCTCTCTTGCATCTCTAGCCCTGTCCGCACTCATGTGTCTTGCATGTGTGTCAGCGGTTCAAGGTTCGGTGGTGCTCGATCGAGCCCCTGAATTCACCGCAGCGGTACATCCCACTGGGGTGACTGCCAACAGTCTGCCTGCCTTGCCGTACTATTTTACTTTCGGCATTTCTTTTCCATCTTTGGTTTCGGCAGGTTTGAATTCTGATTTTCAATTTTCGGAATTTCTGATTTTGCTCTACGAGTCTTTTCCTGCCTCTGGTTTTTGGTCTTGGCTTCTGGACTATGGTTCTGGCTTCTGGTTCTGGACACTGGTCTCTGGACTCTGGTTCTGGATTATGACTTCTGGACTCTGGTTCTGGTTGAACTTCTTTGACACTGACAACTTCTTCAACTCTGGTGAACTCTGCAGCTTTGTAGACCACTTTCAAAGTGGCTGAGTATCTGCGAAATTGAGCTGTAGGAACTTAGCTTGCAAGCAGTATCCTAGCAGCAGTTTTAGGAAGGGACCGCCCTGGCTAAAGCACAGGCCTCCCTCTACCAGTTTCCAGCTCTTAGCTGTTTGTTGTTTCGGAACAATTTGCTTTGTCTGTGCTCCGCTCTCTGCCACCTGCAACAGCACTGCTGTGTACAGTCACAGGGTGGTGTGCTGGATTCAGTGACCCGTAGGTCATAACTATTCTGACTCCCGTTAGCTGTACCAGTACTCGTACAGTACTAGGTGACAGATCCCTAGGTCACGGACACGTTATATTCGTTTATCTCTTATAATGAGCTTACACTTGTATGAAAGATATTCAGTGACCGCACCCGATATAATACGTTATATTATAGACCCCGTAGAAGCAATAATGCAAACCGCGTAAAGTCCTAGGGGTGTGGAGCACACGCCCTTGACTTGGAATGACCCCAATGATCAACGAAAAAGTTTGGATATTAAAAAATTCGCACCTGCGGCGCATAAGAATATCGAAGGATCTAAAATATTGGTAGATGTGGGGCATTCGATAAGCTATCGACGAGTATCGATTAAAACCACAGAATATCGATACTCGTCGTTTATACATATCGATGATTTATCGATACATATTGATATTTTATCGACAAATGTCAACTTTTTATCGATCATGGCCCATCCCGTGTCGTCACCGTGTTATATCGTGGGGCACTCCCGCCCGCCCCGCGTGCGTGATGGGTGGTACGTGTGGGGCACTCGCCCGCCCGCCCCACAGTGCGGTGCGCAAACGCAAGTTCTAGGGGGGAAGTGTTGACCCCTAGAGACTCTGCTGTGCAAAAAGTGTCCTCCCAAGGTGTGTAAGAGGCTACCACTCCAGTTTCTTCTCTTCTTTACACTTTCGGGCTTAACTATTACTAGCTATTAAACGACCGCACGAGGTATGATTACGGCGGTCAACTATCCGGAATTCGGTTTCGTAATTCACTTCAAGTTATGCTTTCAGTGTATGCTTTCATTACACATATACAGCGGTTACGGTTTTGTACTTGCTTGTTACACTTATTCAGTTCAGTTCTCATCTCCGAAGCTGGCTGCCATAGAGTTCTTAAGCATCATGAAACTCAACTCGGAACTCAACTGTACTAAGTACTCCGTACAACGATCTAGGCACCTCACACCAACATCATTCAGATCGGTCCTACTGTACTCCGTACTGAGTACTTTTTATAGTTGTAGTTGCTTTTTGTACTTAGCCGTTTTCTTAGCCCTTTTACTTGCGTCTCTGGCTCTTGTGCTTGCCTCCTAGCACAACTCCCCCCCCCTTAGGGAAGGTCACGTCCACGCTGACCACGTCGGACCGGTGAAGTTTTTATACAGATCTTCTACTGTTGCTTAGGATGATTATACGGGTCTCGGCCGCCTGTCGTCTGGGATGACATTACACTTCCCATGACACGCACCGCAGTAAGGAGTTCAGCCTCTTAAGCACAAGGGTCGGCCTCTCACCGGTCTGCCATCTGCACTACCAGGAAAGGTTTTAAACCCCTACCGCCTCCTCGGGATGCGCAGAGCTTTTATCCAGATCTCCAACTGCCGCCTGGCAGTGCCGAGGCTAGAGCCACCGCTCTGTTGGATGGATTATCCAGGTTCTCACCTGTCGCCTGGCTATGCCGAGGCTAGAGCCACCGGCTCTGGTGGATGGATTATACAGGTTCTC